>BPLR01010831.1:0-150881 GCA_021605095.1 Caerostris extrusa
ATTACATTTTATAATAATATTGTTAAGAACTATTATAAAGCATTGAAAAGTAATGCATCACTATAAATATTGTATATTTTAAAAATTTACGAAAACATTGATTGCTTTATCCATTTAGGAACCTATTCAAGAAGTTCTTGCAAATATTTTTAAGGCACATGAAAATAGTCCTATGTTCAAATGGAATATTCATACAAACTCCACATTAATGTTCTAGAACAGGGGTGGCCAACCCGCGGCCCGCCTTAAATATTTTTTGCATGAGATTTATCACGCTATTACAAAATATATTTATTTTATAATGGCCAAAATAAGTGAGAAACCAGTGTATTAAAAAAATACATTATTTGTGCATCCATATATTCAAAAACTACATCAAATATGCAAAAGAAATAAGAAAACTTACAGCTGCTTTTTGAAGCCGATTTAGTAATTTAGAGATTAGGCAAATGCAACAAAATTTTTGAAATATATTCATCTCCATTTCATGCTGAAATCGAGTCGGCCCGAAATATCTCGAAATTAAACTGGTTGACTTACAATGCAATATTAAATTAAAACACATTTTTTGAAACATCAGAATTAAAAATAGATTTTTACAACACTCACGTCAGAAAAGAAATTTTTTTCTATTTCAGAAAACTAGCACACAAAATTGTCAGCGCTTTGGGTTCAACTTACACCTGAATCGTTTTTCTAAAATGAGAATTGAACACGTTCAAACATAGCGGACGCCAACATGCAACACAGATTACGATGTGCCAATACAAATTGAGATCACGATTCGCAAAAGCTAGTGAAAAAGTGGAGAAACAAATACCGCACTAGTAAAATAAATATTTGTTAATGATTTTCATTTTTTTATTTCGTTTACATTCATATATTTTTTATATTTCATTTTTTAGTGTTTCTTTTTAAAAGTGTGTGAAGTATCACCATTATCATCAATAGGTATGTTTATGTCAGAATAATAATGAAGCACAAAAATAATAATTTATTATGTTTCCAACTCATTATATGTATAGTGGGTCTAAATCTAATTTGGCGATATATAATTTTATATGCGCCCGCTGAATTATGATGCATTTCAAAGTGGCCAGCAAAATCATTTGAGTTGGACACCCCTGTTCAGAAGTGAGCGTATTTTCTATCGCAATATGTTGGCAGGCCCCGTTTGAAAAGTTTCCTTTTTTCCCACCCCCGGTTATGTTTCTAACTAATGACCGTAACTGAGAAAAAGGGGTAAAGAATATCGGCTATTGAATTCCAATATCTCGCCGAAAGTCTATAGGCGAGGAGCATTATTGAAGTTTTATATTTTAAGTAGGTGACCCGGCAGCGACTGCTGATGGATTCGGATGAAGCACTTTTGTCTGCTGCTTTTCATTCTTTGATACTTTAAAAAATTCCCTTTTCAAGTTTTGGAAGTAACCTATCTTTAAAGCGGCATTTTCGCTGTAGTTTCTGGAAATTTTTCTATTTTGCTTCCTTGTTAGACTTATTTTTGAAAACAGGACAGTAAAATGAGCAGGAACGATTCCATACCTTAAATTCTACACTATTACCATAAAATTTCGTTTTGAATAGAAGGCTTTCATTTCATATTTTACAACTGAAATTTAGTTAAATTTCTCAATCATAATTTTTTCACATAAAGTTCGGTAAATATCTGGGAAGTGTAATTGGAACGTTCAAACATATAAAAAAATTGAAAACTGACTAAAAAAGTATTTGACCAGAATTAATGAGTTGTTAACTATTATATTAATGAATTAATTAACTATTGAATTAATGAATTGATTATCTATTGAATAAAGAGTGTTGAAATATATGAAATAAAAATTAAAATTGACTAAAATGTATTTGACCAGAATAAATGAAATGATTAACTATTGAATTAATGAATTGCCGTAAAGTTTTGTAAATATCTATGAAAAGCAATTGGTACGTTGAAACACATAAAACTAAAATTAAAAACTGATTAAAAAGTATTTGACCAGAATTAATGAATTGATTTAATTATTGAATTAATAAATTGCCGCAAGTTCTGTAAATATCTATGAAAAATAATTGAAATTTTGAAACACATAAAATGAAAATTTTAAAAATTGACTAAAAGATATTTGACTAGGAGAATTAATGAATTAGTTAATATAAACACATGTTCGCCAAAATTATTTCTCCAATTACTATGAGCAAAACAGTCATCAAAGTAATTAGCTGAATCATCAAAATAACTGTCTCTGACTAATTTTAAAAACAACGTATTTGCAATTCAAATTTTAATTTAGACAAAAAAACGCATACAAATATTTTTATCATTTCATCACTTATTATGAATGTAATAATTTTTTATTTCTCAATTACTATTAGCAAAATAATCACCAAAATAATTAGCTAAAGATCAAGTAATTGCCACTAACCACTTTTATAGACAAAATATTTGAAATGCATATTCTAATTTAGGCAAAAAAAAAGCACATATAAAATATTTTATCATTTCACTCAGTATATAAAGGACTGTAATTAATTTTTATACTTCTAGTCAATATCATATTCATATTCTAATCAATTTTAATACAGTATAAAAAATTTCAATATTTATAAAATATATATATACAGTTGAACCTCTAAAGTGGAACCTCGATAACCGAAGAAAACCTCCACAATTCGAAAAAAATTTTGTTCCCTTCCCTTCAAGCCCCAAAGCCTCCATTACTCGAAATTTTTAACCCTCTATGTCGAAATAGTTAGTCAGTCCCCACAATCCATTTTGGTATATATTTTTCCCTCGTAACTCGAAAAAAAAAATTGGACCTGTGTATCTCGAACATTAGCAATTTTTGATTTTACAATCATTTTTACAACCTTTAATTCGATTATTTGAAACTAATTACCTCTACAGCTCGAAGAAAAATAAGTTAACGACTTTGGATTTTCCGACAATGCACGTCATTCTTTCTTAGAAAACAATGTATGAGTATACAGTAGATAGAATAACCAATTATATGAAATATTATTATAATTCTTATTCTTATAATTCTTATTCTTATAATTCTTTTAATTTCATTTGAACTCTAGCGATAGATAGAGAATGATCGAATTGTCTAAAGCAAATAAATAAGCAATTGACTTTTTTAATATATAATATTTTTAATTTTAAGGTTGTTTCGGAATTATTTCGATTTTTTATTGTAGTACATAATATAACTTTTAAGTTGCAAATAAACATGTTTATTACCTCTGTAACTTGAATTTTTATTTATTTTAAACAACTCAAAATAAGTCAGAAAGAATTTAAACCTCTACAAGTCGAATATTTCCTTGCAAAATCCACATAAGTCTAAAACTTTATAACTCGAATTATCTGGCGTCTCTTGAAGCTCGACTTACAGAGGTTCTACTGTATATATACATATATATATATATATCGCGAAATTATCGCGAAATTATATCCATCTGGGTAATAAAATGGAAATACTATGTCTAAAAAACACAGGAAAACTGCACTGGAATTTCATTAAAGTAATTGCTCTCGACTATGGGAGCAAACGTTTAGCGTCTACATATAGAGATTTGACGGGCAGTTTAATGTGCTGGCAACCCTAAACGTGTTTGCCTTTCATAAAACCAAAGCTTCCCGAAAAAAAAATTCTATATGCCGTCAAATTTTGTCATTCATTCACGCTGACTCCTTCGAAAAAAACAGATTTTTCACCAACTCCACCCGGCTGTTTCTATTCGGGAACTTTTTAAAAAGATGTTTTCGTCCTCTATTCAAATAGGCCATTGATATGTAAATGGAATACAGTAGGTATTCTGATACGAGAAAAATTCTTCTTCATATTGAAAAGCGCCGTCTAGTGGCTTAGAGCGTAATCCCCCAGAGGCAAAAATGTGTCGCAATAAAAATCCCCCAACAATTTTTCCGGAGATGTGAAATTAATAAAGTTCGTTTTCTGAACTATTTTTCTTGGTATGGCAATTATTTTTAGCTCTTCTTTTATGTCGAGGAATTTATATTTTAGATGCTTCTTGTTGACTCTTTAATGATATGCAATGAAAATTTGAGAATTAATTCATTAAAAATTCCAGCTCTCTGTGTAGTAGGTTATAACTTGAAGGTATTAAAATATGTTTAATGGGTTTTTTTATTAATTTTGTCAAGGTATTTGGGTGTAAGGATTTAATATCTTGATGAGAGTAAATTTAATTTTATTGTTTGAGATATTTATATTTGTTTAGTAAGACTAATCCAAGTAGTATGTAAGAATTAAAATTTAAAATTTTAATAAGTGAATATGTAAAATGTGTATAATTTCCCTAATATTAAGTTCGGTTTTTTTTATTTCTCTACTTAATGTGTTTCACAAAGCATTAAAATAACTGAAAAAATTTTATTACTTACCTATCAAAATGATGAATATATTTGTACTTATAATTAAAATAATTACAATGAAATTTTAAGCACTAATTCAGAAATCAGTATGTTAATATTTTGAAAATCGGTTAAAAACTAGATTAAAAAGGAGTTGTGCATAAATCAATGCATATCATTTTTAGGAAAATCGATTAAACTAGATTAAAGTTTAAATCAATGCATCTCAACTTTTACGTAATGCATCGATGCATTTTATGCATTATGCAAATTTTAAAAATGCATCAATGCATTTTATCATTTCATCCCTTATTATGACTGGGTTTTTTTCTCTGAATTTTGTTTTTGAATTTTTATATTTCTAGTAAATATCATGCTCAGATTCTAATCAATTTTTAATGCGATATAAATAATTCAATATTGTTTATAGATATATATTTCGAAATTATAACCATCTGGGTAATAAAATGAAAATATGTCTAAAAAACTTAAAATATGTAGAAAACTGCACTGGAATTCAATTAAAGTAATTGCTCTCGACTATGCAGGCAACGTTTAGCGTCTACATCTAGCGATTTGACGGGAAGTTTAATGTACTGGCAACCCTAAACGTGTTTGCTTTTCATAAAACCAAAACTTGCAGAGAAAAAAATTCTATATGCCGTCAAATTTGTCATTCATTCAAGCTGACTCCTTCGATAAAAACAAATTTTTCACCAACTCCTCCCGGCCGTTTCTATTGGGAACTTTTTAAAAAAGATGCTTTCGGCCTCTATTCAAATAGGCCATTGATATGTAAATGGAATACATTAGGTATTCTGATATGAGAAAAATTCTTTTTCATATTGAAAAGCGCCGTCTAGTGGCTTAAAGCGTAATCCCCCAGAGGCAAAAATGTGTCGTAATAAAAATCCCCCAACAATTTTTTACGGAGGATGTGAAATTAATAAAGTTCGTTTTCTGAATTATTTCTTGGTATGGCAATTATTTTTAGCTCTTCTTTTATGTTGAGGAATTTATATTTTAGATGATTCTTGTTGACTCTTAATGATATGCAATGAAAATTGAGAATTAATTGTGGAAAAATTTGTGCTCTCTGTGCCATATGTTATAACTTGAAGGTATTAAAATATGTTTATTAATTTTTTATTAATCTTGCAAGGTATTTGGGTTTAAGGATTTAATATCTTGTTGGGAGTAAAATTTAATTTTATTGTTTGAGATATTTATATTTGTTTAGTTAGACTAATCCAAGTAGTATGAAAGAATTAAAATTTAATTTTATTAGATGAATATGTAAAATGTGAATAATTTCCCTAATATTAAAGTTTTTTTTTTATTTTTGACATAATGAAGCATTTCACAATTTAGGCAAAAAACACATACAAATATTTTATCATTTTATCACCTATTATGACTGCAATTAATTTTTAGTTTTCCAATTACTATTAGCAAAATAATCCCCAAAATAATTAGCTAAATCCTCAAAGTAATTACCACTAACTACTTTTATAAGCGACATATTTGCAATGCATGTTTTAATTTAGGCAAAACACACATATATTATTTCCTTTCCTCACTTATTATGACACGAGGGCAATTAGTTTTTACTTTTTCTAATTACTATTAGCAAAATCTTCAAAGTAATTACCACTAGGCAGTTTTATAAACAACATATTTCAAATGCATATTTTAATTTAGGCAGGAAATCCCATAGAAATATTTTACCATTTCATCACTTATTATGATAGCAATTAATTTTTATTTCTCCAATTACTATTAGCGATATAGTCACAAATCATTCAGTCAAAGTAATTATCACTAACCACTTTTATAAACAACATATTTTCAATGCATATTTTAATTTAAGCATAAAAAACACAAACAAATATTTTATCATTTAATCCCATATTATTGCTCTTTTGTATGAATTTTGTTTTTATGCAATTTTTATATTTCTAACAAATATCATGTGAAGATTTTAATCAATTTTTAATGACCGCACGACGGGAAAAAATTAAATATTGTTTTAAATTAAGACTTCTTATATATATTGCGAAATTATAACCATATGGGTCAAAAGATGAAAATATGTCAAAGTGTGCCGAAAAACTGCAGTGAAATTTCATTAAAATAATTGCTGTCCACCATGGACAAACTTTTAGCGTCTATAGCATCTAGCGATTTAACGACCGTTTAGATGTGCTGGCGTCCCTAAACGTGTTCGTTTTCATAAAGACAAGCAAAACTTGGCGTCAAAAAAAATTCTATATGCCGTCAAATTTTGTCATTCAGAAGCTGTTCGGAGAAAAACAGATTTTTCACCAACTCCTCCAGCTGTTTCTATTCAGGAACTTTTTAAAGATGTTTTCGTCTCTATTCAAATAGGCCATTGATATGTAAATGGAATATAGTAGTTAACCTGATACTAGAAAAATTCTTTTTCATATTGAAAAGCGCCGATCTCAGTTGGCTTAAAGCGTAATGGTAGGGTTCGAAAATGTGTCGCAAACCCCCCAACAATTTTTCCGGAGATGTGAAATTAGCAAAGTTCGTTTTCTGAACTATTTCTTGGTGCAATTATTTTTAGCTCTTCTTTATGTCGTGGGCTTTATATTTTATGGCTTCTTGTTGACTCTTGCGACTGATATTCCATGAACATTGAGAAATTAATTCTAGAAAAATTTCAGCTCTATGGAAATAACTTGAAGGTATTAAAATATGTTGAATTTTTTTATTAAACTACGTATTTGGGTTTAGGGATAACATATCTTGATTTGGAATAAAATTTAATTTTTTATTGTTTGGGATGATTATATTTGTTTAGTTTGACTGGCCAAGGAGTATGAAAGAATAAAGATTTAACATTTCATTAGAGGTATGTAAAGTTCAATAATTTCCCACCATAAAACCTTTTTTTTTTTTTTTTTCCCTTCATAATAATTTGTTTCATAAGAAAGCATTAAAATTATTGTCAAATATTCCGACGACTTGTTAGTCCTATTCGAGTTTTGTCACAAATAGTTTATAAAATGGTGATATATATATAATTAAAATAATTGCAATAAATTTCTTTTGTCACTTCAGTTACATAAAAAATTTTATCATTTCAACTTTTATGACTCTGTTCAACCTGATTAAAATTTCAATGCATTTCTGAACTTTTATAAATATCATGTTCAGTCTTCTTCATTTCATTCTAAACGGTCAAATTAAAAATTCAATTTTGTTTTAATTTAAATTTTTCATTAATTTACAAAACAAATGGTGTGTTTTAAAATAATGTATTTTAACTGCAGTGGAATTTCATTAAAAATAATTGCTCTCGACTATGGATCAAATGTTTAGCGTCTACATATACCAATTTGATGGCAGTTTAACGTACTGGCAACCCTAAACGTGTTTGCTTTTCATAAAACTAAAACTTGCAGGGAAAAAAATTCTATATGCCGTCAACTTTTGTCATTCATTCAAGCTGACTCCTTCGATAAAAACAGATTTTCACCAACTCCTACCTGGCTGTTTCTATTCGGGAACTTTTTAAAAGATGTTTTCGGCATCTATTCAAATAGGCCATTGATATGTAAATGGAATACAGTAGGTATTCTGATATGAGAAAAATTCTCTTTCATATTGAAAAGCGCCGTCTAGTGGCTTAAAGCGTAATCCCCAGAGGCAAAAATGTGTCATAATAAAAATCCCCCCAACAATTTTTCCGGAAGATGTGAAATTAATAAAGTTCGTTTTCTGAACTATTTCTTGGTATGGCAATTATTTTTAGCTCTTCTTTTCTGTCGTGGAATTTATATTTTAGATGCCTCTTGTTGACTCTTAATGATATGCCATGAAAATTGAGAATTAATTCAGAAAAATTTCAGCTCTCAGTGTGGTAGATTATAACTAGAAGATAGTAAAATATATTTAATCATTTTTTTTATTAATTTTCAAGGTATTTGGGTGTAAGGATTTTTATATCTTGATGGAAAATAAGGTTTAATTTTATTGTTTGAGATATTTATATTTGTTCAGTTAGACTAATCCAAGTTGGCATGTAAAATTAAAATTTAAAATTTTAATAAGTGAATATGCAAATTGGGAATAATTTTTTCTACATAATAAAGCATTTCGCAATTTAGTCAAAAAAAATAACATACAAATATTTTACAGATTATATGATTTTATTATGATAGCAATTAATTTTTATTTCTACAATTGAAATTTTTAAGCGATATATTCAGAAATCAGTCATTAACAAAGTCATCAAAGTAACTACCACTAACCACTTTTATAAACAACATAGTTTTTCAATGCATATATTTTAATTTAAAAGCAAACAAACACATACAAATATTTTATTATTTAAACACATATTATTGTTCTTTTTTTTGCATCGATGCAATTTTGCATTACAAATTTTATGAATTTTTTATATTTCTAACAAACATCATGTTCAGATTCTAATCAACTTTTAATACGGTAAAAAAATTAAATCAAGTTTTAAATTAAATTTCTTATATTATATATATATATATATTGCGAAATTATAACCATCTGGGTAATAAAATGAAAATATGTCTAAAAAACTTAAAATAGAAAAACTGCAGTGGAATTTCATTAAAATAATTGCTGTCGAATATGGAGCAAACCTTTAGTGTCTATAGCATCTAGCGATTTGACGGGCAGTTTAATGTACTGGCAACCCTAAACGTGTTTCTTTTCATAAAACCAAAACTTGGAGAGAAAAAAATTTCTATATGCCGTCAAATTTTTGTCATTCATTCAAGCTGACTCCTTCGATAAAAACAAATTTTCACCAACTCCTCCCGGCCGTTTCTATTGGGGAACTTTAAAAAGATGCTTTTCGGCCTCTATTCAAATAGGCCATTGATATGTAAATGGAATACAGTAGGTATTCTGATATGAGAAAAATTCTTTTCGCATATTGAAAAGCGCCGTCTAGTGGCTTAAGCGTAATCCCCCAGAGGCAAAAATGTGTCATAATAAAAATCCCCCAACAATTTTTCCGGAGATGTGAAATTAATCAAGTTCGTTTTCTGAACTATTTCTTGGTATGGCAATTATTTTTAGCTCTCTCTTATGTGAGGAATTTATATTTTAGATGCTTCTTCTTGGCTCTTTAATGATATGCAATGAAAATTGAGAATTAATTGTGGAAAAACTTTCAGCTCTCTGTGTGGTAGTTATAACTTGAAGGTATTAAAATATGTTTATTATTTTTTATTAATTTTCAAGGTATTTGGTTTAAGGATTTTATATCTTGATTGGAGTAAAATTTAATTTTATTGTTTGAGATGATTATACTAATTCAAGTAGTAAGAAAAGAAAAAAGATTTAAAATTTTATTAAAGAATTTTTAAAGTGCGAATAATTTCCCTATCATAAAACTTGTTTTTTTATTTCTCTATGTAATGATTTGTTTTAAAGCATTAAAATAACTGTCCCTATTTTTAATAATTACCTATTCAAGTTTCTGTCATAGGAATATACAAAATGATGAATATATTTGTAAATTCTAATAAAATTAATAAAATTCAGTAATAAATTTTTAAAAACGAATTCTGACATCAGGATGTTAAGAAAATTGTAAATCAATGCATTTCATCTTTTATGCAATTCGGTTAAACTTGATTAAAAATCTAAATCAATGCATTTCAAACTCAGTTAAACTTGTCTTAAGTTGTAAATTAAGTTTGTTAATTGTAATTTAAGTTGTAAATCAATACTTTTCATTTTTTACGATAATGCACATGTATGAAAGGGTCTTCCTTCATTTCATTGTAAATATCCAAGTTATGCAATCTAAATTTTAATTTTCCTATTTTTCCTTTTTTTTTTTTTTTTTTTTTATTTGCAAAAAAATTCTGTCTATTTTTAAAATAATAATATTCATGATAAAATGAAACGTATTTTACAAGAAATCTGCAATTATAAAAGAATATTTACTTAGAAAGTATACTTAGAAATTTTTCTTAATTTATAAAAAGTGCTGCCTAACTTTTAAAATAATAGTATCCATGATAAAATAAAACGTATTTTTCAAGAAATCTGCAGTTATAAACGAATATTTACTTTGAAATTTTTTTAATTTTATTATTTTTCAATGACTTTTGCATTTTTGATTGTGCAATCAAAAATGCAAAATCAATGAAAAATATTAAAATAAAAAAATTTCAATAAATATTCTTTATAAATGCAGAGCAATATATTTAGACAATGCGATCACGCTATAGGCGCCTGGTGGCTGAGTGACTAGCGGTCTGTCGCTCGTGCCACAGGTTTCCCGGCGATGCCCTAGATGTTTGTAATGGTTCGGAATCCACTTTAAACCGTAGGTCCTTGTCTAATGCGACTTTTAGGCGTGGGGCTGATAATTCAACCCCTTAAAAAGATAACATCTCATGTCTCAAAATCTGCCAGTAGGCAGATGGCCAACACCATGAGGCTGAGGCTGTTGCGCCAATATGGAAAAGGATGCCGTATTATATCCTTTTATATCAGAATTTTGACGGAAAGTAAACAAAAACAGAAATTATTTAACTAAAATTAAACTTGCACTGATTTGATATTTTAAAAAATAGCACTGTAGAAGAAAAAAGTATTAAAGTATAGAAAATAAGTATTAAGTATTTTAAGTATTTGTTTGTGTTTAACTTGATTAAATATGTACACAAAGCTAATTTTTTTAATGTTTCATTTGCTTTAAAAACATTACTTCAAAAGAATCTTCCACATAACTTATTTTGTATTAATCATTGAATAAAAATTAATAAAAGGATAAATTATTTTCATTGATAGAATACAATACAATGGATCCTCAAGATCACTAAAGTTTAACGAATTCCGCCAAACATTTGGCGTACAATTTTACATTTGACGCCAAATCGAGATAATGGAAAAATATCAAAAAACATCAATGCATTTTAAGTCATGATTTGATTTAATGTTTAACATAAACTGACAAGCAAAAATTATTTGAGCAATCTTAATACATTTCAATCCATTTAGCATTGATTAAAATTCAACAACCAAATTAAACTGAAATAACTTAAAATTTTAGATAAATAAAGGGCTTTATTGAAATCATTTTATTTGAATAAGACATCAATTTACATAAAGTAATTGAATAGAGAACTGTAAATGAATATCGTAAATAAAACCTAGTATAAAAATATTTTAATAAAACCTAATGCAAAAATGGTGTTTCTTAATAAATAAAAGCAACTTAAGCAGCTAACTGATGGGAGGCTTTTAAGCTAAGCTTTAAATTATGCCTTTCTATTCATTACTTTGAAATGAACATGCTTTGACAGATGTAAAAAGCGAAATAAAATGAAACACCAACATTCAATTTCACGGATAACTTGACGTCAAAAATTATTATGCGCTGTGCTTTTAAGGATGTCTGTTGAAGCAGTATCATATGAAATTCTTGGAATAGCGTTTGACTCTTATAAAGAACATTCATTTGCACATTTTCTGGAAAAAAATTTAAATATACATGCTAAGATCCTGGTATTATTTTGTAAATAAACATCTCATTTTGGATATGTAATTAAGAAATGTTTAATAAGAGCTTTAGATTTAAGAAAATGAGAACACTCTTCTCCTTAGAAGTTTTGGCTAATTTAATATTTTTAGCTCTTAATTTATCCTTAAATAATTAGATCAAAGATAAATGAGTGCATAAAAGTACTTATTTATTTGTATTTGTAGTTTCTAATAATTATATTTCTGAAGAAAATTAATAAATAAAATTCATAATTTTCCGAAATTATCATTAATGGGTATTTTCTTTTCTTTATACAATTAAATTAATGGTTGTTTTTATTCTCTTCGTACAATTAAATTAGTTTTTAGTACGTTAACGTAAGGCATTATGAAAAATATTTTTTTCACAAAATAAAATCTGCATTTTAAATCCATGAATTTTCACGTGTAGATATTTATTAAAACTATCGCGAATTACTGAAAGAATTTTAAACACAAGCTGTAAGTAAACATAATTTTCCATTCTTTTGATTGCATGCAATGGATGCTCAACATCGCCAAGGATTCACAGCGAATTCCGACAAACATTTGGCGGACAATTTTTACATTTGGCGCCAAACGGAGCTCCACTAATGGAAAAGTACCAAAAAATATCGATGCATTTTCAGGCTTGATTTCATTTAATATTTAACATAAACTGACAAGCAGAAAAAATTATTTGAGCAATCTTAATACATTCAAATTCATTTAGCATTGATTAAAATTCAACAACCAAATTAAACTGAAATCACTTAAAATTTTAGATAAATAAGTGCTTTATTGAAATCATTTTATTTGAATAAGATATCTATTTATGAAGTAGATGAATAGAGCACTGTAAATGAATATCAAATAAAACCTAGATTTTTAATAAAACCTAATGCAAAAATGGTGTTTATAATAAATAAAGCAACTTTAAGCACGAAACTGATAGAGGCTTTTAAGCTAAGCTTTAAATTATGCTTCTCGCTCTATTCATTAGTTTGAAATGAACATGCTTTGACAGAAGCAAAGTGAAATAAAATGAAACACCAACATTAAATTTCACGGATAACTTGACGTCAAAAATTATTATGCGCTGTGCTTTTAAAGATGGCTGTTGAGGCAGTATTATGTGAAACTCTTGGAATGCGTTTGACTCTCGTAAAGGGCATTCATTTGCTCATTTCTTAGAGAAAAAATTTATATACATATGCAGAGGTCTTGGTATTATCATGTAAATAAATATTTCATTTCATTTTGAATATGCAATTAAGAAATGTTTAATAAGAGCTCAGCTATCTTTAGATTTAAGAAAATGAGAACACTCTTCTCCTTTGAAGGTTCGGCTAATTTAATATTTAAGTTCTTAATTTATCTTTAAATAATTGGATCAAAGATAAATAAATGCCAAAATGTACTTATCTATTTAGATTTGAAATTTTTAATATTTATATTTATGAAGGAAATTGATAAATAAAGAAAATTCATAATTGTGGGAAATTATAATTACTGGATGTTTTATTCTCTTCGATAATTAAATTAATGGATGTTTTATTCTCTTCGATAATTAAATTAATGGATTTTTATTCTCTTCTTACTATTAAATTAGTAATTTTTTTCTTTTGGTATTATTAAATGTTTTATTCTCTTCGTACTACTGAATTAATGAATGTTCTATTCTCTTCGTACTATTAAATTAATGAATGTTTTATTATCTTCGTACTATTAAATTACTAGATGTTTTATTCTCTTCGTACTGTTAAATTAATGGGTATTTTATTCTTTTACTTACTATTAAATTATTAGATGTTTTATTCTCTTTGCTATTAAATTAATGGATGTTTTATTATCTTCGTTCTGTTAAATTAATGGGCTTTATTCTCTCAGTTCTATTATATTAATGGGTTTTTTATTTCAGTCATATTAAATTAATGTATGTGTTATTCTCTTTGTAGTAATAAATTAATCGATGTTTCATTCTCATCGTACTGTTAAATTGATGGATGTTTTCTTCTCTTTGTACTCTTAACTTAATGGATGTTTTATTACATTCGTACAATTAAATTAGTTTTTAGTACGTTAAAGTAAGGCATCATGAACAAAATACTTTTTTCGCAAAATAAAACCTGCAATTTAAATACATTAATTTTCACTTGTAGATATTTATTAAAGCTATGGCGAATTACTGAAAGTATTTTAAACACAAGCTGTAAGTAAACATAATTTTCCAATCTTTTGATTGCATGCAATGGATGCTCAACATCGCCAAAGATTAACAATGAATTCCGCCAAACATTTGGCGGACAATTTTACATTTGGTGCCAAATCGAGCGCCACTAAGGAAAAGTACCAAACAATATCAATGCACTTTAAGACCTGATTTGATTTAATATTTAACATAAACTGACAAGCAGAATAAATTATTTGTGCAATATTAATACATTTCAATTCATTTAGCACTGATTAAAATTCAACAACCAAATTAAACTGAAATCACTTAAAATTTTAAATAAATAAGTGCTTTATTGAAATCATTTTATTTGAATAAGACATCTATTTATGAAGTAATTGAATAGAGAACTGTAAGTGAGTATCTTAAATAAAACCTAGATTTTTAATAAAACCGAATGCAAAAAATGGTGTTTCTTAATAAACAAAGCAACTTAAGCTTTAAAGCTAAGCTTTAATAGAGACTTTTAAGCTAAGCTTTAAATTATGCCTCTCGCTTTATTCATTACTTTGAAATGAACATGCTTTGACAGACGCGAAGTGAAATAAAATTAAACATCAACATTCAATTTCACGGATAGCTTGACGTCAAAAATTGTTATGCGCTGTGCTTTTAAAGATGACTGTTGAGGCAGTATTATATGAAATTCTTGAAATGTGTTTGACTCCTGTAAAGGACGTTCCTTTTGCTCATTTTCTGAAAGAAAAAAAATTTTGAATATGCATGCAAAGGACTTGGTATTATCATGTAAATAAATATTTCATCTCATTTTGAATATGTAATTAAGAAATGTTTAATAAGAGCTCAGATATCTTTAGATTTAAGAAAATGAGAACAATTTTATCCTTAGGAGCTTTGGCTGATTTAATTTTTAAGCTCTTAATTTACGTTTAAATAATTAGATCAAAGATAAATAAAGCCTTAAATGTACTTATTTACTTACAGTTGCTATTCCTAGTAGTTATATTTATGAAGAAAACTAATAAATACTGCAAATTCATAATTGTCCGAAATTATAATTACTGGATGTTTTGTTCTCTTCGTACTATTAAATTTATGGATGTTTCTTATCGTACTATTTATTTAATGGGTTTTATTCTCTTCGTACTGTTAAATTACTGGATGTTTTTTATTCTCTTCGTATTATTAAATCAATAGATGTTTTAATCTCTTCGTACTATTAATATATGTATTTATTCTCTTCATACTAATAAATTAATAGATGTTTTATTCTCTTCGTACTATTAATATATGTGTTATCCTCTTCGTACTTAATAGATGTGTTATCCTCTTCCTACTATTAATAGATGTGTTATCCTCTTCGTACTATTAATAGATGTGTTATTCTCTTCGTACTATTAATAGATGTGTTATTCTCTTCGTACTATTAATAGATGTGTTATTCTCTTCGTACTATTAATAGATGTGTTATTCTCTTCGTACTATTAATAGATGTGTTATACTATTATTAGATGTGTTATTCTCTTCGTACTATTATTAGATGTGTTATTCTCTTCGTACTATTATTAGATGTGTTATTCTCTTCGTACTATTAATAGATGTGTTATCCTCTTCGTACTATTAATAGATGTGTTATTCTCTTCGTACTATTAATAGATGTGTTATTCTCTTCGTACTATCAATAGATGTGTTATTCTCTTCGTACTATTATTAGATGTGTTATTCTCTTCGTACTATTAATAGATGTGTTATTCTCTTCGTACTATCAATAGATGTGTTATTCTCTTCTTACTATTATTAGATGTGTTATTCTCTTCGTACTAATATTATATGTGTTATTCTCTTCGTACTATTATTAGATGTGTTATTCTCTTCGTACTATTATTAGATATCTTATTCTCTTCATACTAATGTGTCATTCTCTTCGTACTATTAATAGATGTGTTATTCTCTTCGTACTATTAATAGATGTGTTATTCTCTTCGTACTATTAATAGATGTGTTATTCTCTTCGTACTATTATTAGATGTGTTATTCTCTTCGTACTATTATTAGATGTGTTATTCTCTTCGTACTATTATTAGATGTGTTATTCTCTTCGTACTATTATTAGATGTGTTATTCTCTTCGTACTATTAATAGATGTGTTATCCTCTTCGTACTATTAATAGATGTGTTATCCTCTTCGTACTATTAATAGATGTTTTATTCTCTTCGTACTATTAATAGATGTGTTATTCTCTTCGTACTATCAATAGATGTGTTATTCTCTTCGTACTATTATTAGTGTGTTATTCTCTTCGTACTATTATTAGATGTGTTATTCTCTTCGTACTATTATTAGATATCTTATTCTCTTCGTACTATTATTAGATATCTTATTCTCTTCGTACTAATATTATATGTGTCATTCTCTTCGTACTATTAATAGATGTGTTATTCTCTTCGTACTATTAATAGATGTGTTATTCCCTTCGTACTATTATTAGATGTGTTATTCTCTTCGTACTATTATTAGATGTGTTATTCTCTTCGTACTATTATTAGATGTGTTATTCTCTTCGTACTAATATTATATGTGTTATTCTCTACGTACTATTAATAGATGTGTTATTCTCTTCGTACTATTAATAGATGTGTTATTCTCTTCGTACTATCAATAGATGTGTTATTCTCTTCGTACTATTATTAGATGTGTTATTCTCTTCGTACTAATATTATATGTTATTCTCTTCGTACTATTAATAGATGTGTTATTCTCTTCGTACTATTAATAGATGTGTTATTCTCTTCGTACTATTAATAGATGTGTTATTCTCTTCGTACTATCAATAGATGTGTTATTCTCTTCTTACTATTATTAGATGTGTTATTCTCTTCGTACTAATATTATATGTGTTATTCTCTTCGTACTATTATTAGATGTGTTATTCTCTTCGTACTATTATTAGATGTGTTATTCTCTTCGTACTAATATTATATGTGTTATTCTCTTCGTACTATCAATAGATGTGTTATTCTCTTCGTACTATTATTAGATGTGTTATTCTCTTCGTACTAATATTATATGTGTTATTCTCTTCGTACTATTATTAGATGTGTTATTCTCTTCGTACTATTATTAGATGTGTTATTCTCTTCGTACTAATATTTATATTTTATTCTCTTCGTACTATTAATAGATGTATTATTCTCTTCGTACTATTATTAGATGTGTTATTCTCTTCGTACTAATATTATATGTGTTATTCTCTTCGTACTATTAATAGATGTGTTATTCTCTTCGTACTATTAAATTAAGGTATGTTTTATTCTCTTCGTACCAGTAAATCGATAAATGTTTTATTTTCTGCGTACTATTAATAGATGCATTGTATTCCGCTCTCCGTCCTATTAAATTTATAGATGTTTTGTTGTATTCGTACTATTAAACCAATAGATGATTTATTCTCTTTGTACTATTGCATTAATGAATGTTTTATTCACTTCACGCAATTAAATTAATGGATTTTTATTTCAAGCAATTAAATTAATGGATTTTTTATTCCCTTCGTACTATTAAATTAAATTTTAGAAATCTAAATAAGGAATTTAAAGTAAGGCATTATGAACAAAATATTTTCTACACCATATAAAACCTGCATTTTAGATCCATTAATTTTCACTTGTAGATATTTAATAAAATTCTTAATAAATGGCGAATTACTAAAATCATTTGAAACAGAAGCTCCAAGTAAACTTTTTAAATTTAACAAATTTAAGGTTTTAAAATATATTTTTTTTTTATAAAAAAAAGTTGTTCTCTTCTAAGTTATAAATTTAGGAGAATACAACTTTTGTTTTTAATAAAAAAAAATATACACAAATTAGAATAACAATTGAACGACTTATCAAATTTTCAGAAAAATTCCTACTTTCACCGGAATCTGGTATAATACTAGCCTGTGGAAGTAGAAATATATTTCTCTGGCCATAAATTCATCATTGAATCATTTTAAATCATTTACCCATATGGCACAAAAAAAAATTTATTTCAAATTTAATAATTGAAGCAAACGTATATATTTTTATCAAGGCAATGAAATTGAATATATTATTCTTTTCGAATAAACTTGCAAATAACATTTTTATCTGAAGATATTTACAAATTTCATAGCGGTATTTATTCCGTTCTCAAAACCGTCTTGATATAACTCCTTATTCTTAGAATAAAAACTGCAATGCTGTCTTCAGAAAATAAAAAAGAAAGTACTGCATTTGACATCCAATATAACTACATTGCTGACTGCAGAAAAAAAAAAAGAAATTATTGCGTTTGACAACTAATATCTACTTCAAATATACGAAAACTCGCGGGTGATTATCAGTAGAACGACAGACAGTAATGAAATCGCCAACGCTTGACCGAGTGTAAAAATCTTTCAGCAAGCTCAAACAATGGCGTATTATTTCTGCTCAGTTGGTGGCATGTTCTTTTTATTTTTATTTTTTAAAATACTTTTATTCCAATGAGGCTCAGACAAGAAAATTTAGAACATGCAAAGGAAACTGTTCGTGCGTGGTTTGACAAAAGCTTTATTCCAAAGCGGAGCTTTTACCACGTCATTGTTCTGGTCGGAGGAAGTTGAGTCGAGTTGTTCTATTCCTTCTGGAAAAATGCATAATAGACACAGTATTCATTCTCGTTTGCTCTGTTCTTTTTTTTTTTTTTTTACACTTTGTTTAATATTCGGAAAAAAATATTCTTCTTCTGCAAATGAAATTGCTGTCTTGGAACGCAACACCAGATATATTGGACGACTCTGTTTATCTTCAAAAGCTCTGTGTGTGTACATGTTTGTTGTTAGAATGGACTTATGGAAAGAAACTTTTATTTAACTTTCGGTTAGGGTTTTGAGCGGCTTTTTCCAAAAATAAATGAGGGCTTTTACCTATTATGTTTAACATATATAATTATGCATGTGTAAAATAAAAAGCAATGCTCATAAATTTTGAATTATTACATGCTTATGAAAATTTAAAATCAAAATTGTAACGGCTTGCATTTAATGCTTTGCAAAATGAGTGTTTTATTTACAATTTAAACGGATAGTTCGTAATTATGAACTGTTGTAAAAAATGTTTAAAATATCTAAACGCTTAGTAATAGTTTGTTGCACTACTATTAGAAAAATGTATATTGTTTTTAATTTTGTCATTTTAAAAGCATTTTTTTAAGTAAATAATCGCGAGCTTTTTTAAAAAACTTTTAAATCAGAAAAATCCCTATTTTTACCAGAATCTGATATAATACTAGCCTGTATAAATAGAAATATATTTCTCTTACCATAAATCATCATTGGATCTTTTTTAACATTTACCAATATACCATAAAAATGTATTTTAAATTTAATAATTCAAGCAAACGTATATATTTTTAAAAGACTTTGAAATTCAATATACTATTCTTATCAAATAAACTTGCAAATAAAATTTTTTATCTGAAGATATTGACAAATTTCACCTGTATTTATTCCCTTCTCAAAATCGTCTTGCTAACTCCATATTCTTAGAATAAAACTGCATTTGCTGCCTTCAAGAAATAAAAAAGCAACTATTGCATTTGACATCCAATATAACTACATTGCTGACTGCAGAAAAAAATATATATATATATTGCATTGACATCTAATATCTACTTCAAATATATGAAAACTTCGCTGGTGATTATCGCTAGAACGACAGACAGTAAAAAATGAAATCGTCAACGCTTGACCGAGTGTAAAAATCTTTCAGCAAGCTCAAACAATGGCGTATTATTTCTGCTCAGTTGGTGGCATGTTCTTTTTCTTTTTATTTTTTAAAATACTTTCATTCCAATGAGGCTCAGACAAGAAAAATTTAGAACATGCAAAGGAAAAACTGTTCGTGCGTGGTTTGACAAAAGCTTTATTCCAAAGCAAAGCTTTTATCACGTCATTGTTCTGGTAGGAGGAAGTTGAGTCGAGTTGTTCTATTCCTTCTGGAAAAATGTATAATAGACACAGTGTTCATTCTCGTTTGCTCTGTTCTATTCTTTTTCATTTTTACACTTTGTTTAATATTCGGAAAAAAAATATTCTTCTTCTGCAAATGAAATTGCTGTCTTGGAACGCAACACCAGATAAATTGGACGACTCTGTTTATCTTCAGAAGCTCACAGTGTGTGTACATGTTTGTTGTTAGAACGGACTTATGGAAGGAAACTTTTATTTAACTTTGAGCGGCTTTTTTCCAAAAAATAAATGACGGTTTTTATTATTGTGTTTAACTTCATACATTTACGCAACTGTAAAAATAAAAAGCAATTCTCCTATTTTTTGAAATATTATGAAATTTTAAAATCAAAATTGGAACAGCTTAAATGTAATTCATTGCAAAAGAAGTGTTTTATTAATAATTTAAACGGATATTTCATAATTGTGAACTGATGTAAAAATATGTTAATTATCTAAACGAAATGCGTTACGATTATAAAAAATTTGTATTGTTTTTAATGTTGGTATTTTAAAAGCATTTTGTAAATAACAAAAAATAATGACGGCTTTTTTTTTTTTTAAATTTTTAAATCAAATTTGAAACTGCTTGAGTTTAATAAATTGTAAGATGATTGTTTTATTTACAATTTAAACGGATTAGTTCATAATTGAGATCTGTTGTAAAAAAGTTTAAGTTATCCAAACGAAATGAACAATTTTGCCATATTAAGAGCATTTTTTAAATAACAAAATAGTCGCAACTTTTTTTTTTCGTTTACCTGTAACGTCTCAGCCTATAATAGACCCATAACGGCTTCAAGAAGAGGGCCACTCACAGGTTCATGAGAACATTTTAAATTTTATTTACAAGCATTATTCACATATACAGCACTCTATTTACAAAAAAAAAGGAAAACTAAAGAGACAAATTAGATACACAAGTGCATTTCACTCTGACTTCGGAGATTTTCAGAATTCTCAAGTCTACGAGGAATCTAAACACTTGGTAGACTGTAACTATCCCATAGCGTGATACACCCACAAGGGTTCACTTTGGAAACAGGTGGAAACACCTGCCTGTTCCATCATTTCATGGGAAGACCACACTTCTTATCGACTTGTCGCAGAACTCTCTTTCTTCTTCTCAAAACCACTTTTCCTAGAGTAGACACTTTCAGCCCATAGTCTATCACCAATCACGATGCAACAACTCATGGTGTAGTCCATATTCTATCTGTATTTGTGAAGGTCGCACAGACAATCGTTAATTTCATGAATCTCATTATCCATGACACTGAATATCTGCTGTCATATTTCAGTGGCTGGTTGTTCTCATTAGTACAAAGCAAGTCGAGTACAGGTTGGTCTCATTATTACTACATGTAATATAATTATCCACAATAGTTCTTATCTGCTGTAAAATTTGTGATATGTTATTATGTACTTGTTAAAGAATATACATTCTTCTCTCTTGGGAATGAAATGCTTCAACTCTTCCCGTGGAAAAATGCTACACAACTTCTTTCTTACATTTTTTTTATATGTTTAATAAAAATTCAAGAAATGATTTGAATTAAACATTAAAAATAAATTTCGTATTAACCCGCATATTTCAATAAATATTTATTTTCATTATGCATTATTGTTATTTCAAACAAAATCATATTCCATATTAAGTAAGGGATTATTTCAGGTACATGAGAATTGCAATATTATTCTTTTAATTCAAAACAAAATGAATTTTGAAGTGAATCTAGAAATTTATCTGAAGGTGACGCATAAAAAGTTATGACGG
The DNA here is from genome assembly GCA_021605095.1 of Caerostris extrusa. Lineage (NCBI taxonomy): Eukaryota > Metazoa > Arthropoda > Arachnida > Araneae > Araneidae > Caerostris > Caerostris extrusa. The sequence goes on from BPLR01010831.1 coordinate 21,891, forward strand.
TTCTGGGAAAAGATACTACAAAGCTTTAAATAGGAATTAAGTTACGTTCCAAAATCAACTGAAATGAATTTAAGAAAATTCAAGTAATCTCGAAGCAAAAGTTGTTATTAGACAACATTTATTATTTATTCATACTACAAACGCTATTTATTTTAAATCAGAAATAAACATTTTATTGTGTTATTTCATTTTTCATGCAGCACGTGAATTCATGGAAAATAAACAGTTATTGCTTCCTTAAATCCAAATTGACTCCATTTGTTTTCTTCAGATTTATTTTAAATTAATTTTAAAAACTTAAATTTTCTTTGGTTTATATAGATGATTTTTTTTTTTCTATGGATCAGAAATATATGCATATTCGAAAATAAAAATTGCTTAAAGGTAGTCAAAAAGAAATGGTTTTGTTTAAAAAAATAAATAAAAATTAAACATTACACTCGTCTCTAAACGAAATCATATTTTGTCTTTAACTAGATTTCAAATGAAATCAATTTTAAATTCTCAAATTTTAACAATGTGTTTTTAATTGTTATATATCTTCTTTTTTTTTTTATTTCATTGAAAACCTAGTAATAGAAAATTGTGTTTGTCAAATTTTTTTTTATCAAACATTTATATTTTAAAAAGCCCGACTCGTGGGTCAGTGGCCACGCGCGCCACTGGGGAGCATTAGGGCTGAGGTTCAATACACTGGTGGCTTTGTTGTAGACACTGTTTCAGGGCCTCTTGCCCCGTTAGCTGGATTGACTGGGGTGAGTTTTCCGGTTTTTCTCCCATACGATAGACAAACGGGTAGTTGCCCCGTGAAATTTCTCTCGAAAGTCTCTTTCCTCCTTCTTCAGCGACACGGAGTCTAGTCAGATTTCTACCTACGGGTGCTCCATCACAAAAAAGAAGCTGCCCTCCTCTCGTTCCCTCTTTCCATGAGACCACACTGTTTCTTGAATTGGTCTAGATGTTGCGGTCTACCAAGTGGGATAAGAAGAAAAAAAAATACTATATTAGGAGATTAGCAGGAGTGATATGATGCATTAGAGTTCCATACTAGGTGATCTGGGTTCGAAACCCGCCAACCAAGCCGAACCGATAGCTTCTATGTCTATGTTGTTTATGCACAATAAATCTGTTGGTCAGAATGTACATCTATTTGGAGGTTTGGTTTGGTTGGTCGCTCTATGGTCCTTTTGTGCATACTTTAGACTAATTAGCTTGGGACCTATTGTTCAGCATGGAATTTGAACCACTAACAAACATCCATGCCATCGCCAAGATTCGAACCTGAAGCCTTGATACCAAAGGCAAGAGCTGTAGCCAATTGGCCATCAGGCCGCTATGTTAGGAGGAGGGTGTAAACTCCAGGTGACATGTTTGAATATGGCTGGTCAAAGTTGTGTTGGCAGAAAACAAGTGGAGGCCCTTATTAAATTTTGTAATTATAAGTTCACATATGGGGAATCGTTGAAAATGGCTCGAAATTAACTAATTTATGATGCAATTCAGTTGTTTAACAAAGTTAATTAACATCTAACACAAATTTTTCCATTATTACCAAGGAAATAAATGATGATTATTTAAAAAAATCATCATTTATTTCATTTTTTGCAATCTTTGCAGAATTTGACCTGATTTCCACAAATTGATTTCTTAATATTTTAAATACATTCTTTTTTTTTAAAGTTACCATCCTGATTGTTATTTATGTTCTATTTACCCTTCTACGAAATACATCCTTTCTTAAAATGAAACCAAAAATCAACCACTAAAAAAGGACTATACGTCTTGGAGCACGAATTGATAGATTCCTTTTTTTCGAAAATACGAATAATAAAAGAAAAAGAGAATAAAAACAACAAGAATAAAAGATCGAATTGATACTGAGTGAAATCAATTCAAAGATCATCGGACGAGTTCCCCGCCTTTTTTCGTGTTGCCAGAATAAAAGACGTAACTTTCAGTCAAACTGCGGAATGAATTCTCCAGTGGGGGACAGTCTTCTTAATTAACTTGAGATGGTACAGAGGACCACTTTAGGGTCTCTCTTTTTTAAAAGGGAGACGCCGGCGTTTAATGATATTGGAAAGTCCCTAATGCCTCATTTCATTAAAGACTTTCTTGTTGTGGTAAAAACACCGCAGTCGTTTTTCTACATTGTGCTTTTTTTTTTTTATCTCTGTATTTTTCTTGCTGGGGTTTTATTTGGAGAAGGGGGTTACATTAAACAACCGTTTTATTTTAATCCCATAATCATAGAATCGTAAAGCTGTTGCCATCGATTTATTGACTCTTTTCATGGTAATTTGTTTTATTGGATGGTGTTTTTGGTAAATGGTTTGCTAGCTTGTGATTCTTCATTAACCATCAAATTGAAACGTGTAGTTAAAGAAAAATTAATTTGTCAAGGTACATTTTTTTTCGTGTTTATTTATTTTAAATAGAGAAGAATTTTAGAGATAGTGATTACAAAAAAAAAAATAAATAATTGTGAACACAGAAACACATTAATTTATTAAAATGAAAATCTAATAATTTTAATGCGAAACAATTATTATAGAAACATATTTCTCAATAAATTTGCAACTAATTATTTTTTCATAAATGCCAACAAACGAAAAAATAATTAGTTAATTATTTTTTCATTGTTGGATTTTATGCTTATTGTTGTTGAATTTAATACTTAATTGTTGGTTTTTTTAATATTTAAATACATCCAATTTTTAAGTTACCATTCCGATTGTAATTTATGTTCTATTTAAGCTTCTACGAAATACATCCTTTCTTAAAACAAAACCAAAAAAAAATCAACTACTAAAAAGGACTATACGTCTTGGAGCACGAATTGATAGATTCCTTTTCTTGAAATACGAATAATAAAAGAAACGGAAAAAGAAAAGATCAAATTGATACTCGAGTGAAATCAATTCAAAGATCATCGGACGAGTTCCCCGCCTTTTTCGTGTTGCCAGAATAAAAGACGTAACTTTCAGTCAAACTGCGGAATAGATTCTCCAGTGGGGGACAAGTCTTCTTAATTAACTTGGAGATGGTACAGGAGGACCACTTTAGGGTCTCTCTTTTTAAAAGGGAGATGCCAGCGTTTAATGATATTGAAAGTCCCCAATGCCTCATTTCATTAAAGACTTTCTTGTTGTGGTAAAACACCGCAGTTGTTTTTTCTACATTGTGCTTTTTTTTTTTTTCTATCTCTGTATTTTCTTGCTGGAGTTTCATTTGGAAAGCGGGTTACATTAAACAACCGTTTTATTTTAATCCGATAACCATAGAATTGTAAGTGAAGCGGTTTCCAACGATTTTCTTTTTGGTTATTAACTCTTTTGATGGTAATTTGTTTTATTGGTGTTTTTGTAAATAGTTAGCCATCTTGTGGTTCTTAATGGACTATCAAATTGAAACGTACAATATAGTTAAAGAATAATTAATTTTGAAGGTGCATGTTTTTTTTTTTTTTTTTTTTTTTTTTTTTTATTTTAAATAGAGAAGAATTTTAGAGAGAATGATTACAAAACACAAATAAATAATTGTGAACACAGAAACACATTAATATATTAAAAAGCCAAATCTAATAATTTTAGTGTAAAAAGAATTATTATAGAAAACATATTTGTCAATAAATTCGCAACTAATTATTTTTTCATCGTTGGATTTTATGTTTATTGTTGTTGAATTCTTAATTGTTATTGAATTCTTAATTGTTATTGAATTCTTAATTGTTATTGATTTCTTAATTGTTGATGAATTCCTTATTGTTGTTAAATTTTAATTGTTGATGAATTCTTTATTGTTGTTATTGTTGTTAAATTCTTAATTGTTGATGAATTCTTAATTGCTGATGAATTCTTAATTGTTGTTGAATTCTTAATTGTTGTTGTATGCTTAATATTTAAATACATCCTATTTTTTTAAGTTACCATTGTTTTATGTTCTATTTACCCCTTCTACGAAATACATTCTTAAAAACAAAACCAAAAAATCAATTACAAAAAAAGGACTATACGTCTTGGAGCACGAAATGATAGATTCCTTTTCTTGGAAATAAGAATAATAAAAGAAAAAAAAGAAATAAAAAACAACCAGAATAAAAGATCAAATTGATACTCGAGTGAAATCAATTCAAAGATCATCCGACGAATTCCCCCGCCTTTTTCGTGTTGCCAGAATAAAAGACGTAACTTTCAGTCAAACCGAGGAATAAATTCTCCAGTGGGGGACAGTCTTCTTAATTAACTTGGAGATGGTACAGGGAGGACCACTTTACTGTTCTCTCTTTTTATAAAAGGGAGACGCCGGCGTTTAATGATATTGGAAAGTCCCTAATGCCTCATTTCATTCAAGACTTTCTTGTTGTGGTAAAACACCGCACTTGTTTTTCTACATTGCGCTTTTTTTTTCTATCTCTTTACTTTCTTGCTGGAGTTTCATTTGAAAGGGGGGTTACATTAAACAACCGTTTTATTTTAATCCGATAATCATAGAATCGTAAGTAAAGCTGTTCAAATCGATTTTCTTTTTGGTTATTGACTCTTTGATGGTAATTTGTTTTATTGGCTGGTGTTTCGGTAAATGGTTTGCTGGCTCGTGATTGTTGGTTAACCGTCAAATTGAAACGTATAGTTAAAGAATAATTACATTTAATCTTTTCTTGTTTACTTATTTTAAATGGAGGAGAATTTTAGAGATAGTGATTACAAAACATAAATAAATAGTTGTGAACACGGAAGCACATTAATTTATTTCCAAAAAACACTAAGAATTTTAATGGGAAAAGATTTTTTTTGCTAGAAACATTTTTCTCAATAAATTCATAATTCTAATAACATTAATCATTAATTCTAAAACAATAAAGTCGTAAGAAAAGTGAAAGAGTCATTACTAATTTATTTATTTTGATCTTTCTTTTTATTCTATATTCTTATGTAATGGTAGTTCGAAATGAGTAACAGCATTGCAGCAGTCCTTGTTTATGGCATAAGTATTTACTGTCTGTATTGCCAGCTGCATTAGAACAGCAACAACATAATCTTATGTATGTCGGATACATGTATTATATATATATAATTCAATGCATTTAAGGAAATGTGCAATAAGCTCTAAATAAAATAAATCTGATGTGTAATGATTATTTTAATTTTTAAAAACTAATGCCCAAAAGCCATGAAATCTCCACATGCTCGTAGATGCTTTTATGCTCATTCTTTATCAATTCACCACAGCGCCGTTAGGAAGGAGTCCATTAAAACGGCCAGTCCGAGCGACCGTGATGTAGCGGAACATCAGTTTCATTTCAGTCACGGAAAGGTGCAATAAAAAGAATTTAGGAGCGCACCTTTTACCCAAACTTTGGCTTCATGCCACAGAACCCATGAATTTATTTCGAAAATTTTTGCTCCTGACGACCTCTGTGACTCGCCGATTATTGTATAATTTCTAACTTCATCTCTCCACTTGGAATTTAAACCCCAACACTAAAATTTTTGACGAGCCTTCAAAAAAAAAAAAAAAAAAAAAGAACGTTTTTCAATTTTTTCCTGTAAAATATTTCATTCTTTTTCCTTTTTATATTTGGGTTTTACTGAATTCAGTTTCATATCAGAAATTTTTAGAATTTTTTTTTTTTTTTTTGAATTTTGGAATTAGAATATAAATATTTATTTATTGTCGCATGTGATACTTTTCAATGTATTTTTAGTTTAATGCAAAATATTTTGATACGCTTTCTTTTTTTTTTTTTTTAGTATAATTTATTAAACTTATAGAAATTAATGAAATTTGAGTGATGATATTTTTATTTAAATTTTTGAAAATTTACTTGTTACAACAGAAAAGAGATTAACTTTAACATTTATTTAAAATATAATAGGATTTATGGATGCATTTTTTGCATGCATTAAATTTATCATTTACATAATAAGGATAAAACTTGTTAAGTTTAATCTTTGAATAATATTAAAGATTCATTATTATTAATTATTACTAAATTGTACAATATATTCTGATTCATTCATTACTAAATCTTTATTCATCATTTGAATTTTACATTAATGTTAGAATTTCTGAAAATCTTTCGAATATATATATATAATCAAATATATGAATATAGTAAATTAATTTGCATTAATCTTATTTTGCTGTTTTAATTTCATATATTTTAGATATATTTATTTTTTTTCAAAGAGCATTTAAATTCATTATTTCATAAAATTGAATAAAGATATAATAATTTAAATTTTAATATTCATTTCTGAACTGTTAAGTGTTTAAAACTTTACATATTATTAGAAATTTTATATTCGTGAATAATAAAGTATTTAATATGTCATTAAATTTCTATTTTTTTTAAATTTAATATTAAATATAATAACTAAATCAATATGATTTTAAAAACAAATTTAAATGCTGTATCAAAAAGTGCGTATAAATGTATGAAAAGAAATATTCATTTACATTTGTTTTGCGTCATATGAGAGAATAATAGAATAATCCAGAGTAAAGTACTTTCATTCATTTATTAAAAAAAACTAAAGGAAAGGCATTATTATTTTATGGTTTGATAAATCAAATGAAAGTAGTCAAAATTAATTAATCTTTATTAAAAAAACGCCCAAATTATACTACAGCATTATGCCTTGATTTTATGATAAAATTTTTGTCATTTAAAACATTTATTATAATTTATTAAAAACTGAAGTCACAGAGCATTTTTTTAAACTGTTAAAGTAAAAACTATAAAGTTCTTAAGAAAATCGTATGCACATAAAATTACTATAATGCAATATCATATAAGACAAAATAACAATACAATGATGATTTTTAAAATGACATAAATTCAAAATTTTATGCATAAGATTTAAAGACCTAATAGATTTTCATAATACTTTTCAGTTCGCATAACATTATGACATTATTCCTGATTTTCTTATCATGTAGCCCCTAGCATTTTAAAAAAATTGGCTAAGAATGATTTATACATCCTTTTCTTGTATATTGTGGGTTCTTAGTTGTTGTAACCCAATTAATTGTATTTGTTTCCGTCCTTACTTGTATTGTGCATGAACTGAATTATTGCATTAAAAAATTAATAGAAAAAACCCGTTTTGTACTTGAAAAATTAAGATAGATATAAATTAAGATATAAAAATTAGATCTATTATGTATTAAGATATTAAAAAAATAAAATACATAAGAATGAATATCTGAAAAATAAGATATAAATTTATATTTTAAGGTATAAAATTAGATTTAATTTAAATATAAAATTAAGATATAATTTAGATATAAAAATTAGATCTATTATATATTAAGATATTAAAAAAATTAAGATATATAAGAATTAAGATCTGAAAAAAAGATATAAATTTATATTAGATTAAGGTATAAAATTAAGATTTAATTTAGATATAAAATTAATATTATGTTTGTAGTTGAAAATGAAGATATTAAGATATCTGAAATCAACCATCAGAGAAATAACATATTTCTTCTCCATATTATCGATAAACTTCCAAGAACTTTTTAGGTCTGGATTTCTTTGGCATTTCTCCATAATAAAAAATTCTGGTCAGGCCAAATAGGGAAAAAATAAAAGAAGTAATCTTCCCTATTCTTCCTTTTCGACAAAATACTACAAAGCAGGGTCAGGAGGAGTCTTCCTTCACTCTTCATTTCTCGATACCATCGTGACTCCTCATCACTCTTTGGTGCGCGACATTAGAGAACGTGATCACAATGAGTAGCCTCTTCTCACTCACATAAACACTGGGATTACGATGAAATGAATCGTAATCGCTGCTGTCATTGCTATCCAAGTGGAAGTGAAATGAAGGGAGTTCAAAAGAATCGGAAAATCTTCGAATGATAATGTCTCGCAGTTTGTTTAGATTGTGGTACATGTTGTTTCTTATTTTATGCCGAAATGATTTATTATAAGCATTTATCATTCTGATTTTACTACATTCTGAACACTGAAGGATTATATGGAAAATACTTGTTAATTGAGATGTACTGAAGAAATTTTAAAATCTTATGCATAAGACTTATTAGATTTTTCAAAATAAGTTGTACATCTTAAAGGCATACATTATTAAGATTTTCTAATAATGTAGCATTAGCTTTTTAAAAGAATGTCATCTAAAAATGATTTATACATCCTTTTTCTTGTAGGTGTTTAGTAATAGGCCCTTAGTTGTTGTATCCTAATTAATTAAAATTTGTTTCTGTCCTTACTTGTATTTTGCATGATTACTTTATATTGCATTAAAATCAATAGAAAAAAAAGTTTTGTATTTGAAAAATTAAGTTAGATATAAATTAAGATATAAAAATTAGATTTATTAGATTTAATTATATATTAATATATTATCTGAAAAATTAAGATCTGAAAAATAAGAATAAAAAATTATATTAGATTAAGATATAAAATTATCTATGTAATTTAGATATAAAATTAAGATATATAATTTAGATACAAAATTAAGATATAATTTAAGATTTAAAATTAAAAATTATATTTGTATTCGAAAATGAAGTAAGATATATGAAATTGTATCAGTGAAATAACATATTTCTTCTCCATTCTGAATTCGATAAACTTCAAGAACTTTTTTAGGTCTGGATTTCTTTGGCATTTCTCCATAATAAAATTCTGGTCAGGCCAAATAGGGAAAAAAATAAAAGAAGTAATCTTCCCTATTCTTCCTTTTCGACAAAATACTACAAAGCAGGGTCAGGAGGGAGTCTTCCTTCACTCTTCATTTCTCGATACCATCATGACTCCTCATCACTCTTGGCGCACGACATTATTTTAGAGAACGTGATCACAATGAGTAGCTTCTTTCACTCACATAAACACTGGGATTACGATGAAATGAATCGTAATCGCTGCTGTCATTGCTATCCAAGTGGAAGTGAAATGAAGGGAGTTCAAAAAGAATCGGAAAAATCTTTGAATGATAATGTCTCTAGTTTTTTTTAGATTGTGGTGCATGTTATTTTTATTTTCTGCGTGAAATGATTTATTATAAGCGTTTTAATCAAACGGATTTTGCTATATTCTGTATTCTAAACACTGAAGAATGATATAAAAATATTTGTTAATTGAGACAATAAAGAAGAAATGTATTTCCTTTTAAACATTTAAATATGGTTAATAAGTTGAACTTTTTAAAGGCATATTTTTCTTAAGAATAATTCATTAGAAATGAATATTATTGATCTCTTTATAAAAGAAATTTTTTAAAAGCTAACAAAGCGTTTTATAAAGAGCGAACAAAGCGTTTTTACTAGTTTTATTTTCATTTCTAAAAATTAAAATCAATTCCTTTGTAAAGAAAATTGATGTTTTTTTATTACATTTTGATTACTTTATTTTTGTTATAATTCACAATGTGTAAAATTCTAATCAAGTTTTAATTAATAGGATTTTTTAATTCATTAATAATCTTTTAATTAGAAAAAAATTTAATTAGAAAACCTTAATTTTTTTATTTTTAGCGAAATTTTGCTAAAAAAGCGAATTTTAATATTTTTTTTTAGCTGTTGTCTAAGAATCATTAATATTTTTTGATATAAAATTTTAATTAAAAATTATGATACAAATTAATTTTGTGTATCTTTAATAAGTTAATCAGATCAAAGTATTTGCTATTTTTGTCATTTACTTGAAGACACTTCTTTTTATTACACATTGTATTAAAAATATTCAATCTTATCGATATAGAATTTTAATTGCATCTTAGTTTTTTCACTCGATAATTTCGTAAAGAATATTATCCTCATTTTGTATAACAAATCTACAAATTCTTTAAAATAATTAACGTCAGATTTTAATTATTCAAATTTTACAGAAAATTCCAAAGAAAAAGTCACATATTAATTACTTTTTTAACGTTAACACTCATTTTTTTTTTTACATTTAACGTTAACACTTATTTTTTTTTTACATTTAACGTTAACATTATTTTACTTTTCACGTTACAAGTCGCTATTTTTTTTTTTTATATTTAACGTTAACAATAGTTTGTTTTTTACTTTTAACGTTTGCATTTTTACATTTAACGTTAACACTTATTTTTTTTTTTTGTTACATTTTAACGTTAACATTATTTTACTTTTAATTTTACAACTATTTTTTTTTTTTTAACGTTAACAATAGTAATGTTTTTTTTACTTTTAACGTTAACAGTAGTTATTTTATTTTAAGTTTAACACTAGTTGTCATTTAACTGGCCTACTTTAAATTTTACATTGAAAAAATAATTGTTTTTTTTTTTCTTACTAAATTAATTTCTTCAACAAAAAATATTTTTAAAAATATATCTATTCATAAGAAGCAACTTGAAGTTATAAAATAATGTCTTTAATTGAAGTTATTATTATATTAGTAGATTTAATTGACTCTACGATCAAGAAATAAAATAGAATATTAATATTTGAAGTTAAATATTTTTCATATAACGGAATTTTGAAATGTCCCAAAAATTTATTTACTAATTTTTTAAATTTACTTAAAACTACATAAAATATATATTTAAAAAATTTTAACATCCTAATTTTATTTTTAAAAAAAATAAAGAGTTTAAAAAGTTTTGTTTAAAAAGTAATAAAAGTTTAAAATTTTGAACGTTTTCCATTTGTGAAAATGATACATATTTTTCTACTAAAACTTGAGATAACTCGTCGATCGATTGTAGTAATGCTATATCTCGTTGAAAAAGTGCAAGTAAATATTTACTTGTTGTATCACGTTTTAGCCAAAGAATTTTGAATCTTTTTTTTTTCTGTTGCAGTGAAACATTTTTGAGGAATGCAAATTGTGGAACAAATTAAATTACATTTTATATCAATTCACTTTTTTTTTTTTTCGCTTTAATTTTTTAGTTCTTCCCAGAACATGCGAAATCTAATTCTGTATTTGGGGAGAAGCGATTTTTTATGTGAAGAAGTTTTGCTTTCTTTTGGGTTTAAAGTTACGCGCATTTGAATTTTGAGTTCCTGCAAAATATTTTGAAATGAATATGTTTCCCTTCAAAAACATGATATGAATTCAAAATTTTCTGCCATTAGATTCGGTGTGCGATCGAATGGACCTGAACCAGGTATGTTTTGTAAAACAATACATTCGGAGTGAAAATTTTCCACTTACTTTGAAATGAATTTGAAACGAAACGGTAAATTTTCGACCATAGAAAATATTTATTTAGGATCTTAAAGCTTCGATAATATGCGATTAAATGTTGTAATAAAATGCATAAATTATACAACACAACTATTATATTTCTTGATAAATTTTATGAAAAAGTGCATATTGAACCACAAATTTTGCTTTCGTTTATTCACTTTTTCCATATAACAGATTTGAATATTTAATATTTTAACTCATCTTTATCTTTTTTAAAAATTTCAAATTTACAAAATATATCGTGATTAAATAAAAAAATATGACAAAATACATTGAAATGTTTGAAAGATTACCTTATATTTGTCAATATTTAACAAGAGATTTAAAATATTTTTTTGCAACAAAATCTAATAATTCTTTATATATTTAGAATGTATGTTTATTTAAACATACAATATCATATTATAATTATTTAGAAATATCATCATCGGCGCAACAGCCCCATGGTAAATCAGGACGTCTGCCTACTGGCAGATTTCGAAACATGAGATACCTTGTTTTTACGGGGTAGGGTTGTCAGCCCTACGCCCAACGCTCTTCCACAGTCATGTTAGACTGGGACCTACAGTTTAAAGTCGATTTCGAACCCCTACAAACATACATGGCACCGCCGGGACTCGAACCTGAAACCTGTGGTAAATAATAAAAAAAATATTAAAATTTGTACATTAATATTTTTATTATGAAATTTTTTTATCCCTTTCAAATTTACTTATAGCTATATAAAAATATATTTTAAAAAATTTTAACTTACTAATTTTATTTTTTAAAAAATTCAAAAGTTTTAAACATTTTCCATTTGTGAAAATGCTGCATATTATTTTTACCAAAACTTGAGTAACTTGCCGATCGATTGTAGTAATGCTATATCTTGTTGAAAAAGTACAAGTAAATATTTACTTGTATCACGCTTTAGCAAAAGAATTTTGAATCTTCTTTTTTTTTCTCTGTTGCAGTGAAACATTTTTGAGGAATTGCAAATTGTGGAACAAATTAAATTACATTTTATATCGTTCACTGGTTTTTTTTTTTCCCCCGCTTTAATTTTTTAGTTCTTCCAAGAACATGCGAAATCTAATTCCGTATTTGAAAGAAGCGATTTTTTATGTGAAGAAGTTTGCTTTCTTTTGGGTTTAAAGTTACGCGCATTTGAATTTTGAGTTCCTGCAAAATATTTTGAAATGAATATGTTTCCTCTGAAAACATGATATGAATTCAAAATTTTCTGCCATTAGATTCGGTGTACGATCGAACGGACATGGACCAGGTAGGTTTTGTAAAACAATGCATTCGAGTGAAAATTTTTCACTTAGTTTGAAATGAATTTCATATTAAAAATGGTAAATTTTCGACCATAGAAAATTTATTCAGGATCTTATACTTTGATAATATGCTATTAAGTGTTGTAAAAAAAATTACAATTATAAAAAAAATGAAAATTTTCCTTTTGGTAAACATTATTCTTTTAAAAGGTTTGAAAAATACTCTACAAAAATACATACATAAAGTATACAACACAAAAAAGGGCCTAACCAATAAGTGGCAGCGCTCTGGCGCTCGGTACCACAGGTTTCGGGTTTGAGTCCTGGCGGTTCATGGATGTTTGTAGTGGTTCGAATCCCCCTTTAAACCGTAGGTCCCGGTCTAACATGATCATAGAGCGTTGCCGGGATATTGTTACTCCGCTTCCGTAGCTAATCTTCAAGCTACACGCACTTCCTGGGAAGTGATAAGTGAGTAACTTCGGTGCAGCTCTTGCCTTAAGGCATCAAAGACAATTGTCTAATAGTTTGGCAGCTGCATTAGAACAAAAAAATTATACAACATAATTATAATATTTCTTGATATATTTTATGAAAAGTGCATATTGAATCGCTATTTCAGTTTTATACATTTACTCTTTGTCGTAAAAGGCGGCCTGATATCCAATCGGCTAGAGATCTGGCTTTTGGTACGGCAGGGTTCAGGTTCGAGTCCTGGCGGTGGCATGGACATTTGTTAGTTGTTCAGAATCCGCGTTAAACTATATGTTCCGGTATAATTACCCTAAAGTGTGTACAAAAGGACCGTAGAGTGACAAAGCAACTAAATTGTCATATAGGAGATTTGGTTATTTAATGTTTTACCTCATCTTTATATTTATTAGGGGCCTGATGGAGAGTGATTAGCTCGCTACTAGCTAGTGTACGCTGTGGTTCTCGATGCCACAGGTTTCAGGTTCGAGTCCCGGCGGTGCCATGGATGATTGTAGTGGTTCCGAATTCACTTTAAACTGTAAGTCCCGGTCTAATATGGCTGTAGAGCTTTTGAGAGTAGGGCTGAAAAGAAACATCTTCTGTCTCGAAATCTGTCAATAGGCAGATGGCCTTGGCCCACCATGGGGCTGTTGCGTCTGTAATGATGATGATTTAACTTTGTTAAAACTTTCAAATTTACAAAATATATCTTGATTAAAATAAAAAATATGAAAAATACATTGAATATTTACATTATATTTGTCATTATTTAATAAGAGATTTAAATATTTTTAGCACCAAAACTAATAATATTATTTAAATATATAACATCATAGTGTAATTATTTACAGATATCATCATCCTCAGCGCAACAGCTTCATGGTGGGCCAATGTCGTCTGCTTAATGGCAAATATTGAGACAAGGAATGTTTTTCTTTTACGGGTCAAAATATATTTATTTTCATATATATTCATATTTATTTTATATAAATATATATATATATATTTATTTTCATATATATTCATATTTATTATATATATATAATTATTTACATATATTATATCAAAATATATCGGGACAAAATATGTTTATTTTATAATGGGTAGGTAGGGTTGTCAGCCCTTAGCTCTACAGTCAGCCCCTAAGCGCTATATTCATATTAAATCGGGACCATGGTTTAAATAGGATTCTGAACTACTAAAAACATTCATGGTACCTAAGGGACTCGAACCGGAAATCTGTAGCCCCGAGCTCCAGAGCGCTAGTCACTTGGCCATCAGGCCTTATTTAGAAATATGCATCTGTTTTATATTTAATGATTTTTTCTAAGTAATAAACGCCTCGAAAAATGAACTACATTAATAAATTTCAAAACAATTAAATAAAAAAAACGAAAATTAAATTTCAAACAAAATAGTTCAAATATTGCAAATATACTGGTAGCTAAAATAATAGCAAAATAAAAAAAAAAATTTAATGAAAATGCCAACTTTAACTAAACATCAACTAGCGAACTAACGAACTTTAACTTTTTCTTTACTACCAATACAAACGGGAGAAAATGAAATATAACCTCAAAATATTAAAAAAAAAAAAATTGAAAGAAAATTAACTTTAGAAAGATTGATCCAAGTTTTTTTTTAATTATGTCAAAAAAAAGTAAGGATTAATATTATAATTTATGTTTTATTAGATTCGGTTGTGAGAGTGTTCTAGTTTGATTAATTTTTCTCTCTCCGAAAAAGAATAAATAATCTCTTGTGTTTAATTAAAAAGAAGTATCTAATTAATTTACTTAAAGTTAAAGAAATAATAATAATAAATCTAAATACATTAAAAGATAATTAATTTAAAGGAAAACTAATTACCGATTCAGTTTTTTTTTACTTGCATTTTTAGTGAACTTAAATGATATAAAAAGCACAGCAAAATGATAATGATGATTAATATTTTGATATATTACATTTTTTTTCTTAATAAATAATGTACTTAACTTATTCAATCATTTCTTATTTTGCTATTGGTTAAATTAATTGTAGCACTTAATTATATTTATTTTATTTGCCGCGAATAGAGAAAAATGTTTTTGTTGCTATTGTAGAAGCTTTTAAAACCACAACTATAAGTATAAATAAAAATATTTTATATTATATATTCTATAAGTAAAAAATAATTCTAGAGATATAAGAAGATAAAAAATACATTAATAATTTATTTATATATAATAATTTGTATATTTCTATAATTTATTTGTTCTAGAACAGGGGTGGCCAACCCACGGCCCGCCTTGAACATTTTTCGGCCCTTGAGATTTATCACACTTTTACAAAATATATTTATTGTATAATGTCCAAAGTAGTGAAAACCAATGTATAAAAAATATATTATTTGTGCATCCCATATTCAAAAATTATTCAAAAATTAACTTTGATTTTAAAATAATATTCTTGCGAATATATGGCAGCTATTGCCCCTTTTATTAATGAGTTTACAGTTATGAGTTCGCAGAATAATTAAATTTTATTCTGTGAACTCACTATGAGTGGAGAAACAAATATCGCACTAGTAAAATAAATATTTTTTAATAATTTCATTTATATTTATATATTTTATTTTTAGTGTTATATATTTCTTTACAGTCTGCTTTTAGGCTTATTATTATTATATCATCTATGTTACGTAAGAATAATAATAAATGCAAAAATAATAACCCATTATGTTTCAATTTTTCACTCCAAATAATTGTCTATAGTGGGTCTAAATCTAATATGGGGATATATAATTTTATCTGCAGCCCGCGGAGTTATAATGCAATTCCAAAGTGGCCCTCAAGATCAGTTGGGTTGGCCACCCTTTTACTAAAAATTTGAATAAATCATTGTTCTAGTTCTTTTAAATATTTAAAAATAACAAACAAATGCGTTAATTTACAGAATGTTGGAAGTTTTTCTATTAAAAAATATCAATTAGCTAATCAGTCTTTCTTTCTGTAAATGTGTTTCTCCTGCAACAGTCCAATTATAGCAAGAAAACAAACTACTAGTTTTAGTAAAGTTTTTTTTTTTTTATTTCCAATGGCAGATTATGAACAGTTACAGCAAAAAAGAACAACGGGGAAAAAAAAACATGCAACATACAACAACAACAAAATAATACAACAAAACATGCTGAAACAGCGTTCATTAATCTAATAATAATGCCAAGTTGTAGACCTTTAGCCACTAAAAAGTGTTACCAGGTGCACCACGGGGAGGTAGATCTTCTGCGCACCCTTAGTAAAAGTATAGTAGAAGATTTTAATACCACAGCAATAAGTGCAAATTAAAATACTTTATAATATATAAGTAAAATAAAATTCTACAAAAATGAATTTTACTGATTTATTTGTGTTAGAACATTAAATAAATCATCGTTCTAGTTCTTATAATATTTAAAAAATAACAAACAAATGCCTTATTTTATAGAATGTTGAATGTTTGGTTAAAATAACGATTAGCTAACCAACGTCTTTCTTTCTGTGAATGTGTTTTTACTGTAGTAATTCAATTATAGCAGGCAAACTAACTACTAGTTTTAGTAAAGGAGTCGCATAGTAAATTGTTTCATGCAGAAAAACATAAATGCCAATTTACAATTTGGTGAAATAATTTTTTTCTTAAAAATATCGAATCATAAATTATTGTAATTTTACAAATTTAAATTATTCTCTGATTTTGAAATCATTTATTCATAAACCATTTTTAGAAAATGTAGAATTTTTTCCACGCGAAGAGTTGTAGCATTTCGTTTCCAGGAGAGAACGCATATTCTTTAACAAGTACTTAATAGCAACCTATCACTTTAATTTAACAGTAGATAAACAGTGTTTGGATATTTATATTACATGCAATTAGTGTTTTGTACTAATGTGAAGAACCTGTCACTCTAATCTGATAGCAGATAATCAGTGTCATGGATAATGAGACCTCATGAAATTGGGGAGTGTCTGTTCGACCTTCACAGATCGAAACAATTACTGATGGGATATGGACTACACCATGAATTGTTTCATCGTGATTGGTGATAGACCATGGGCTGAGGAAGTGTCCACTTCAAGGATAAGTGAAGGAATCTGACTCCTCCTCTTGACGAATTTTCTTAAAGGGAGGCTTTTGGAAAAGGAGAGGTTTTCTGCGTTGAGTCGACAAGAATTGTTGTTTTTCTCTTTTTCTGAAAAGTGATTGAACAGGTTGGATATTCCGCCTGTTTCAAAGTGAGCCCCTTGTGATTTTGTGTATCACACGTGTGATAACTAAGATCTGCCGCAGACCAGATGCTATAGATTCGTCGTAGACTCGAGAACCTTGAAAATCTCCAACGTTGGAGTGAATTGCACTTATTTATCTAATTTGTATCTTTAATTTTCGTTTTTTTGTAAATAGAGTACTTTTTTATAAATATATATATATATATATATATATATATAATATAGTGTTCCCCTGAACTTGAAAGTGGCCCTCTTCTTGAAAACGTTATAGGTCCAGTAAAGGCAGAGACGTTTTAATATGTTCGTAGAACTAGTTCTTAATAAATACACTAAAAATTCAATTATGCGAATGGTAGATTGTATTTCTCATCTGTAATCTTTGTACACTGTAATAACTATAAAAGTAAAAAATAAATTAAATTGCAAGGACACTATAGAGTTGTGTAGCTTCGTATGTACCTTTAAGGTATAAAAATTTGTAAATTATACAGTTATAAATGCCAGAAATGCTTCCAATTAATCTTATTTTTAGTAAATAAATTGAAGAGGGAATAAATAACTGTAGAATAAGTAATTGTAGGGGCCTCATGGCCAAGTGTCTAGCGCTCGGTACCACAGGTATCGAGTTCTAGTCGGTAAACTGTAGATCCCTGACTGTTTATCGTAGGGCTGACAACCTTACCCCGTAAAAAAAGAAAACATCTCCTGTCTCGAAATCTGCCAGTTATCAGACGGCCTTGGGCCCATCATAGTGCTGTTTCAACAATAAAGCAGAAGAAGAAGAGTTATAAATTATACCAACCGATTAAAAAACTATTATTTCCATTCTAATAAGGAATTTTTGCAATGGCGTTTAATAATAAAATTAATTTAATGCATTTTGCACATTTTAATAATGTTTTTTTTTTGTTCCAATGCAGCTGGCAAACGCTTAGACAGCTTGGTCTTGGATGCCCTTAAGGCAAGCGTTGCACAGACGTTACTCACTTTGCACTACCCAGGGGGCGCGTGTAACTTGAAGATAAGCCACGGACGCGGAGTAACAATGCCCCGCAACGCTCTACGATCCTATTAGGACCGGGACCTACGGTTTAAAGTGGATTCAGAACCACTACAAACATCCATGGCACAGCCGGAACTCGAACCCGCAAATTGTGATATCGATAAATTAAATTAAAAGTAATAGCTATGAAACCGACTAACTGATTAAGAAAGCAAATATTTCCGCACTGAAAAGGAGTTTGTGCAACGATATTTAATTATAAAATTAATTTAATGTATTTTGCACTTTTCATAAATATTATTTATTAAAAATTTGGCATTTTACAATTTAAATATTAAAGTGCTATTGTATTAATAGGAATAAAGGCAGCATATTTAATAATTATATAACTATACAATATAACAATCAATGACTTATATTCAATGATGTGTCAAAAAAGACAGTGGAATTGTGTCTTAGAGTATTGATTGTCACAAAAGAACCGTTCAATATGTTTTCACAATGGCATGAAAGAGCGCGAACTCTTATGACATTTTCAATTGAGTCAGTTTCCCCTCTTTCAGGTTAAGCGTCATTAGCCAGCACCACTCTTATACCTTCTCATTAATATTTCACTCGGCAGAAATGTAAGCGTCTCTCTCGCCTTTCTTCAAAAAGCTGCCGAGTTTTCGACTTCTAATTAAATCGCCTCGGAATCGTAGAGGGCTCTTCGCGTGAGAGACAATTATATTTGCATTTAATCATAAAAGAATTTTTGCTTTTCAACATTTCCCAGTTTTCGTTTTGTTCAATTGCGTTATAAGTTTGAATTTGGGAAGATGGAAGTACTCTCGCTTCCTTTTTGGACGGAATTAGTTTTGGAATAAATAAGTGAAAATTGATGATTCACTTTCGGTGGTATTTCTTCTTTTCTGGAGAAGATATTCGAAATAATTAAAATGTTAATAAGTAATCATAAAAAATATTAAATAATGATTTCTAGAATGTTTAAGCCTTTAGGTTGTATCTTCTAATTTTAAGTAGATATTAATTTTTTTAAACTTTTTAAGAAGGTTTTCGTTACTAATTTTAATTACTTATTAATGTTTAATTTCCTAACTCCCAGCATTCTTGACAATGACTCGTTTTTTAAAAAAATATTTAACAAAATAATTCCAGTATATGAAATATTTTAATTTATCAATTAAAGATGAGAGTAAGTGTAAATATTTGGCATTTACAATTCTGAATTTACAAATATTTATGCTTTAAATTTACATGAGAAGCTAATTTATTCTTTGCAATTTACATTTTACATTCTTCAATTTATGCAATTGTCTAATTTATTTTTTGCAATTGTTTCATTCTAAATCCCATGGTGTTTCTAAATGATTTCTGAAATTCTTCATCAACATCGAAACATGCTACCGACTTCTCAACGACTACATTTGATACATTCGGGATATTTTTATCAAATAAAAAAACATTTTTAAAAGTAAAGCAGATAGTTTAAATGAACAATAATAATTATAAAATTTACTAACATATTAAAAAATTATTAATATCAATTATTTCCTTACTGATAATGAATTTTTTCAACGATTTTTAATTATAAAGTTAAATTAATGTATTTTACACTTTTCACTAATTTTATTTATTAAAAATGTGGGTTTTTATAATTTAAATATTATAATTCCATTGAACGAATAGGAATAAAGTCAGCATATATAAAAACTAACAATTATATAAATACACAATACAACAATCAATGACTTTTATTCCTTGATGTGTCAAAAAGACAGTGGAATTGTATTTTTAGAGTATTGATGGACACAAAGAAATAGTTCACTATGTTTCCACAAAGCGAAGAAAGAGCACGAACCCTTATGACATTTTCAATTGATTTAGTTTCCCCCTCTTTCAGGTTAAGAGTCATTAGCTCCCACCACTTTTATACCGTCTCATTAATATTTCACTGGGCACAAATGTAAGTGTCTCTCTCGCCTTTCTTCAAAAAGCTGCCGAGTTTTCGACTTCTAATTAAATCGCCTCGGAATCGAAAAGGGCTCTTCGAGTTAAGAGACAATTATATTTGCATTTAATCATAAAAGAATTTTTGCTTTTCAACATTTCCCAGTTTTCGTTTTGTTCAATTGCGTTATAAGTTTGAATTTTGGGAAAGATGGAAGTATTGTCGCTTCCTTTTTGGACGAAATTAGTTTTGGAATAAATAAGTGAAAATTGATGATTAACTTTCGATGGTATTCCTTCTTTTCTGGGGAAGTTATTTCAAAATAATTAAAATGTTAATAAGTCATCATAAGAAATATTAAATAATGATTTCTAGAATATTTAAGTCTTTAGTCTGTATGTCCTAATTTTAAGTTATACTAATTAATTTTGTTTTTAACTTCTTCTTGACTATGACGTGTTTTTAAAAAAATATTAAAAATATTAATTCCAGTATATGAAATATTTCAATTTTTTAATAATGCATCTGGCAATGCAGACATTTATCTCTATGCTCTGAGCACTATTACTACTACTACTGCTACTACTATAACACACCACACCACACCACATCACTGTGCCTAGAGCTGAGTTGTTCCTTTACAATTTCGGAATGATGTGGGTGAGAAGAAGTCTGATTGGCCTCTATGACGCTCTACGGTCTTAAGAGACCCGGACCTACTGCTTAAAGAGGATTCCGAACCCCTACAAACATCCATGGCACCTCTGGGATTCGAACCCGAAACCTATAGTACCGACCACCAGAGCGCTAGTCCCTAGGCTATAAGGCCTCTTCATTACTGTTACTGGTTAATTAATTTATCTGCTTTTCTATAAAAAAAATGTTTATTTTTTAAAAAATACGCCAAATGTATCTTGTTGACAAGTTTGATGATGATAATTGATTTGAGATACTTTCTAGAAACGACATAATTTAAAATAAAACAATTTTTTAAAAAAAAAAACAGTTAAAAATTTATCTGGATAAAATCAAATAAATTTTTTAACAGCTTGAAATTAGTAAATGGTAGTACATCTTGAAAGTTTAGTGAATGCCTAGAAATTTTCTGAACATTCTACATCAGAAAATTTCTAGCATTTACTAAATGTTTTTATTTTATAAAAATATGCCAAAGATACCTTGTTGACAAGCCAGTAGCCTGTTTTAGTGATGATGAGGGATTTAAGAAACTTTCTAGAAAACGACATGGAATTTAGAATAAAGCAATTTAAAAAATCAAATTTAAAATTTTATTTGATAAAATCTTGATACAACTTTTTAACAACTTGAAGTGATGTTTAGTAAATTTTTTTATTTTATAAAAATACACCAAATGTTCCTTGTTGACAAATCAGTAGCGTGTTTTGATTATGATGAGGTATTTGAGAAATCTTCTAGAAACGACATAGGACTTATAATGAAACAATTTTTAGAAAATACCAAGTATAGTTTTAATTGATAAAATCCAGATATACTTTGTAACATCTTGAAATGAAGTTTGGTAAATACCTAAAATTTTCTTAAGCAATCTGTATAATCTTGTATGACGTTTACTCAATACTATATAAAACTATTTACATACGTCTTATATAGTTGAGTTTCTGCTTTCTTGCTTTAAATTTGTAATTGCAGTTTTTCAAACTATTTGCAAGTGATTTTTACATTTCTTGCTGCTGGCCTAGCTTGTAATTTTTGGTTGGAAAGTTTAGAATTTTAATGAAACTAATTTCAAATTTAAGCTGATTCATTTACTACTGTGTCCAAAAAGTAAGACCATTTTCAATTTAAATGTCCCGGGCATATGGTATTTTAATTGTTTTTCTTTTCTTAGGTGTTTGGCACTGTCCTTGACATCTGTGTGAAATTTGATTTCAAAATATTCATTAGTGCTTGAGTTACGCTTGGCTTTGTGAGATGCTAAAAACTGATTCCGGCGATTTTTGAATCGTCTCTTCAATCTACTCAAAACGGTGTCCCCGGAGTGGTCTTTTGAGTTTAGGGAATATCCAGAAGTAGCATGATGCTAAATTAGGTGAATACGGTGGTTGAGGAACAATATGGGTTTCATTTTTAACGAAAAAGTCACGAAGAATCAATGCAGTGTGAGCTGGCGCAGTCAGTGTTTTCGGTACCAATCAAGATTTGACACTTTTGAGGTCCAAAACATCTTTTAAAACACAATTTGGAAATTCCAACATCATCAGCGAGGTCTCTAATTGTACATCGACGGTTTGCAAGCACCAAATATTTCATTTTTTGGACGTGAGCTTCGTCCGTGAGGTTGGTGTCCGACCAGAGGGCTCTTCGTCTTCAACGCGTCCTCTGTCTTTTTTTGAACTGTTTTAACACCCTTTTAAACATTTCTTTCCGATATAGCAATGCTCCCAGAATGCCTTCTACAACATTCTATACGTTTCCGCAAATAAAATTTAATGCAATTTCTTTTCTCATTCAATTCAGGCATTTCAAAAATCGCCGGAATCAGTTTTAGCATCTCACAAAATCAAGCGTAACTCAAGCTCTAATGAATATTTTGACGTCAAATTTCACACAGATGTCAAGGACAGTGCCAACAACATAAAAAAGAAGAAAAAATTGAAATACCATATGCCTGGGAAATTTAAATTGAAAACTGGTCTTAGTTTTTGGACACAGTAGTATATACTTTGTATAAGGTTCATGAACGAAAAAGTAACTTTCCAAGAATAAATCGAAAATATCATAAGTTTCGTGTTCTTTCTTGTCGTTGTCATAAAAGTATATTGAAAGAAACCTATGTGCCAATCGATCTGGAACACTTTTTGCTGTCTTTCTTTTGACGCATCAGGGAATTGAAGTCATCAATAGTTATGGTGTCAAGTAAAGGTGTTTTCAATTTGTGGAATGACAGTTTTTGGATATGTTTTGTTCCCACTTTATTTACCAAGGTTTTGTGTAGCTAATAAATTGCTTTCACTTTTTGTGCTTTTGGTGAAGTATTGATTTCACGCATCAAAACATGAATTATGGCTTAAACATACCTCCCGATTTGGCGTTTTATTGTATGAAATACCAAACCTACAAATGATTTCCTATTCCAGAATTCATTTGTATAATTCAAATAAATAAAAGCAAAAGCAATAATGTCATGAATTATTATATTTATCAAAACCGATATAAAAATTTATTTCAAAAAAAATTTTTTTAATTCAAATGTTCAAATTCAGTTAAAAATATAAGAATTCAAACTGAATTAAAAGAATACTAAAACAAATTTAACTATTAATTAATTTATTTATTTATATTTGTTAAAACTTTTTATTATTTAAATATTAATTACAATTTGATAAAATATGTTATTAAGAAAACTTTAAAATATTTTTATAATTATATTTAATGTTTAAATTTTAGTAAAAATGCAGTGCACAGGTTGGGCAACCAGATTGTAACTGGTTGTGGTTGGGTTGAGGTAAATGAGGTACAAGTTTCAGAACTAAAAACTTTATTTACACAAACACTACACATGTGCAATTAGAGACATACAATATTTAACATATTTAAAGACAAATAATTATATATTCGTGGAAGGATACCATTTCTAAGCCGAAAATCCGAAACTCGGATACGTGCAGAGTGAGCAAAATATACTTCCTCTCCTGGTGAGTCTGTAGGCCAACTAATGCCAGAGGGCGTTAAATATATTTTCTCTCGAGATGAGAGACTATAGATTAAACGTTTATGAGCAGGATTTCAGGTTGCGCTGTACTTCCTCTCGGGTGAGAGTCTCGGGGCCTATAAACCATTTCCTGAACTCAAAGGGAACATTTTCCCAGTGTTTAGAAGCACGGTTGCAAAAATGAATTTTTGCACAATAAATCTTTTAAAAAACCTATCAATAAATAGTCCCCTAATCATTATTACTTTATAACTGCTTATATAATGAGTTCTGTGTTTAATGAGTTTACTTATTTGATAAACATCTTGTTTTATCAAAAATTAAGGAAGCAATAGTTTCAAGTTACGAATATGACCTATAACTGTTTTATATATCTGAACATTTGTTTTATACACAACCATTCAATCACTCTCTAAGTAATAATGCTTTTTTTCCACAAAAAATCCAAAAATGAAATCTTTGCAAACCTCATCCTTCAAACAGAAGCACACAAACCGAATCAGTGCAGTTTGATTTATACACTGCATTATTAGAAACATACACTTTAATATACAATTTATGAAGCGAGCATTTCGGCTTTCGAGAATTCCCAGTGCTCCATCAAATGGAAAGAAAATATTCCTCCTCCTTCACCAGTGCAAACAGAGAGCCAGACGTCATATTTGCAATACACTCTTTCACCTTGATATTTCCAAACCGCGCGGGTGATTGAACAATAACAGAAAAAGTCAACGCTCAAATGTTCTGTAGTACTTCAGCTCGACAGTTTCATATTTACCCCTCCCCCGAACCGACGTCGAGTCTTGAGTTCTTATGAAAATCTTTCAGCTACAACACAGAAATATTGATTTTTGAAAAACTTAATAACATACATATCTGACAATCGACCTGTAGGGGACGTACTATAGGAACTGTAACGTTTTTATAAACTAAACGTTCCTGCACGGGAGCACAGGATGCTCTGTACTTCCTCTCTTATGAGAGTCTCGTGGCCTACTAACCACTTCTCCTGAACGCCAAAGAGGTGCGTTCTTGATAGTGTATAGGAGCATGTTTTCAAAAAGGAATTTTTGTATAATAAGTCGTTTCAAAGAATCTATCAGTAAACATAGTCACAAATCATTGTTACTTTACAGCTACAGTATGTAAATAGTGATTTCTGTATTTAACGTATTTTCTTATTTAATAAACGATTTTATCGAAAATTTATTAGGAAAGCAATATTGGCATGTTAAGAGTATGACCCATAACTGTTTTATGTATGGGAACATTTGTTTTACATACACCATTCAATCCCGCTAAGTAATAATTCTGCTTTTACAAGAAATCCAAAATGAAATCTCTTCCATCAAACAGAACCTACCCTTCACACAAACTGAATCAAAGGCAGTTTGATTTATACTCTGCATTATTAGAAACATACATTTAATATACAATTTATGAAGCGCGCATTTCGACGTTCGAGAATTCCCAGTGCTCCATCAAATGGAAAGAGAAAATATTTCCCCCATCACCAGTGCAAACAGAGAGCCAGACGTCATATTTGCAATACTCTCTTTCACCTTGATATTTCCAAACCGCGCGGGTGATTGAACAATAACAGCAAAAGTCAACGCGCTCAAATGTTCTGCAGTACTTCGTTCGAAGACACAGCTCGACAGTTTCATATTTCCCCCTCCCCCCTGCACCGACGTCGAGTCTTAAGTTCTTATTTCTGTGTCGTAGCAGAAAGATTTTCATATTGACTTTTGAAAAACGTAATAACGTACACATCTAACAATCGACCCTGTAGTACAACTGTAGGAGACACCTTTCTTTTCTAAGAAATGCGATGTTGAGGAGTTTTGAAAGTTTGTTTCGCAATTTAAATCAAATACATGGTGTAATATTTCGAATAGTAATTTGAAGACATTTGTCATTTTTAATCAGATAAAAAACAGAGTATTTAAAACGGAAATGTATTTTTTTTTTTATTCTGTAAAGGAAAGATATAACGTTTTGAATAATTCAATGTTGTTTAAAACATGGTAAGGTATTTCGGATGTTATCTTAGAAATTTCAATACGGGAATTAACGAATAAATAATGTTTACTTTAAGGTGTATATTTTTTTTTATCTTTAAAAGAAGTAAAACTATTTGAATAGTGTTCAGTTTAATTCAAAAGATGATCTTGTATCGAGATTATATATTCATTAATTTTAATAAAATACGTGTTAACTGGAACAGAATAATTTGAAAATATTTCTTTAATTATTAAAAGGAATACAACTGTTTGATAAGTGTTAATTTAAAAGTATTTTTTCTAATTATTAAAAGAAACACAACTGTTTGATAAGTGTTCATTTAAAAGTATTTTTATTCTAATTATTAAAAGAAACACAACTGTTTGATAAGTGTTCATTTAAAAGTATTTTTATTCTAATTATTAAAAGGAACACAACTGTTTGATAAGTGTTAATTTAAAAGTATTTTTATTCTAATTATTAAAAGGAACACAACTGTTTTAATATAAGTGTTCATTTAAAAGTATTTTTATTCTAATTATTAAAAGAAACACAACTGTTTTATAAGTGTTCATTTAAAGTATTTTTATTCTAATTATTAACGCAACTGTTTGATAAGTGTTCATTTAAAAGTATTTTTATTCTAATTATTAAAAGAAACACAACTGTTTGATAAGTGTTCATTTAAAAGTATTTTTATTCTATTATTAAAAGAAACACAACTGTTTGATAAGTGTTCATTTAAAGTATTTTTATTCTAATTATTAAAAGAAATACAACTGTTTGATAAGTGTTCATTTAAAAGTATTTTTATTCTAATTATTAAAAAAAAAAGGAACACAACTGTTTGATAAGTGTTCATTTAAAAGTATTTTTATTCTAATTATTAAAAGGAATGCAACTGTTTTGATAAGTGTACATTTAAAAGTATTTTTTTTATTCTGCTTATAAAAAAGCAAATACAACTGTTTGTTAAGTTTTCATTTAAAAGTACTTTTGTATTTTTAATTATTAAAAGGAAAACAAACGTTTGATAAGTGTTCATTTAAAAGTACAGAAGTAGTGCTGTGTATAGCAGAAAGATTTTCATATTGACTTTTGAAAAACGTAATAACGCACACATCTAACAATCGACCCTGTACAACTGTAGCAGACGCCTTTCTTTCCAAGAAATGCGACGTTGAACAGTTTTAAAAGTTTGTTCCCCAATTTAATTCAAATGCATGTTCTAAATATTTCGAATAGTAATTTGAAGACATCAAATAAAAAACAGAGCATTTAAAACAGGATGTATTTTTTTTTATTGTTATTTTATTCTTTAAAAGAAAATATATAACGTCTTGAATAATTCAATGTTATTTGAAACAAGGTATGATATTTCCGATGTTATCTTAAAAATGTCATACAGGAATTAAAGAATAAATTCTGTTGACTTAAACTTTGAATATATTATGTTTTTATCTTTAAAAAGATGATAACTACTTAAATAGTGTTCAGATTAATTCAAAAGATGATCTTATATCTCCATTATATATTCAATAATTTAAATACAAAACATGTTAGCTCAAGTAGAATAATTTTAGAGTATTTCTTTATTCTAATTATAAAATACAACAGTTTGATAAGTGTTCATTTAAAATATTTTTATTCTAATTATTAAAAGGAATATAACTGTTTGACAAGTATTTTTATTCTAATTATTAAAAAAAAAAAAAAATATATATTATTTCAAAAGTATTATTTTTTATTCTAATTATTAAAATGATCACAACTGTTTGATAAGTGTCCATTTAAAATTATTTTTTTATTCTAATTATTAAAAAGGAATACAACTGCTTCATTAGTGTTCATTTAAAAGTATTTTTTTTTTTTCAATTTATTCATTCTCATTTTTTTCTATTAAAAGGAAAACAACTGTTTCATAAATATTCATTTAAAAGTATTTTTTATTTATTTTTAGGAGACATATAATCGTTTGAATTTTTAATTTTAATTGCAACTCGGCTAATTCAACAATTGTTGAAGGAAACATACATCCGTTGGAATTTTTTTAATGCAAGTGTTGGTTGTATATATATTTTTTTTTTTATTCCTATTTAAAGTATTTCTATTTGTAAAAGTAATTGTAGCGATAAAAATGATACATTATTAATATTTGTGAAAATCAACAAATATCATTCTTCATCGTTTTTCAACGGAAATATCTTCCCACCACAAACATACACCCCACTCAGTCCACTGATAATTTATATATTAGAAATGCATTAGGGGCTTTATTAGTCGGAAGGACGCAGGGTCAGTGTTCCGTGGAAGTGGGAGGGGGCCCCACGAGACAGGGCGAATCCTGAACAATGATGAGTCACAATCTTCTAACAAGCCGCTGATGGCCCCGTCCGCGAGGGGTCAGCAATTGGATTTTTATTGATGACGGACAGAAATCAGGAAACGTTTAGCTTAATGCCATCTTCTTCGCTCTGATTTGCCTCCGTGAGGCTTGATTAAGTGGACAGGGCTTTCACGGCGAATTCAATTTGCTCAACACAATTATGTACGGAGCTGGTCAGAAATATTGAATAATTTTATTATAGAACCTAATGTTGTTGAGCAAAAGAATATACTGTACTATCATATCTTGTTGGCATCAAAGTAAGAATTCATTGGGTTCAAGCATGTAGTATTTATGATGAAATACTACATGCTACTGCATCAATGTAGTATTTATGATGAAAATTTGTATAATACCAGAAACACGAGATAAAGTACCTATGCACTTTATATATTACACGTGATGAAAAACCATGTACTTTATATTTTACATCACATGTAATATATAAAGTACATAGGTACTATATAGATCATTAATTATATACTAAACATACTAAAACTAAAGCCAAATAATACTATATGCTAAATCCTGTTGTTGAGAAAAAATTTAATTAGTGAGATCCATATAATATTAAATATTAAATATATATACGTATACGTATAATATCTTGGTGACATCAAAGTAAAATTTCATTGCTTTCAAGCATATCAACCAATTTAGTATTTATGATGAAATTTCTGTAATATAAGAAGCACAAGATAAAGTGCCTATGTACTTTATGTGTATGTATGTATATCACCTTATTAATTATATACTAAATGTGATTAATAACACAGAACATTTACATAAATATAACACAAGTTCAGTTGTTTTGTGTGTGTTATCTGGATCGTGAATGAGAATAACTCAAGAGGAATCTGAAGCAGCCATCCTGCTTACTGGTTTCAAAAAATGAGAAAATTCTATGGCTGTTGTAACAGCATACGAAAACGACTCGCATCAACAACAGGGTGTTATTGTTGAGTTTTCCGAGATTTTACAGTTGTAAAATCCTCCCGGAAAGCAATGATCTCAGACTATCGCACTTGTGGTAAAGCGCTCAGCTAGCAAGCAGGAGGAATCTTGTTTGATATCAGAAACGTAGGTATTCGATGGTGATTGTACCAATATATGTAAAATGTCTCATATCAATATTCTGGTAGTCCCAGAGGGAATTTACCGGGTATTTTTCCCCATAAAACATAGGAATGTTTGATAGTTATCCCTAAACGTTTTCCAGGAAGGCAATGTTCCCTCTCATTGCCTATCAATGTAAAACAAACATGGTTACTTTTCTTTTAAAGTGGTAATATTGAGTTTTATCCTTTTCTTACGATACATGACGAATTGATTGCGGATAAGGCATTTAATATTTAAATATTTAATCAATTGTCATTTGTTACCGTTAATGGAGACTATATATGTCTAAAAATAAAATAGCAAAATTTAAGGATAACTCTTTCACAAATAAACTACAATGTCATGTGAAAATAAATGTCTTATACTACGAAAAATCAAATTTTAATTTTTCGCTATTTATTTATTATTTTACTAATAATTTTTGTATTAAAATCTTTAAATCAACATGGAAAAATAGAAGTAAAAATTACAAAATAAATATAAAAATTGAATAATTTTTCAGCTTGGCAACTTTCAAAAGACATAACAACTTTTTAAAAGACATGATTTGACATAATTTTTTCAAAAGATTTTTTCTTATCATATTTCAAAAAGCATTTAATAAATAATTAGATATACGAAATTTATTTTTCTTTTATAACTATTTAAAAAAAATACTCATTTAAAAATCAAAAAAAAAAAAAAAATCTTTAAACTTTCAAAATCGATTAAACTTAATATCGTAATCGCTACTGAATGCTTAAAATTTCTTTCTTCATTATTATCCATAGCTTTGAAAAAAAACAAAAGAGACGTAAAAGAAATCCTGTTGATTGGAGTCTGTTGAAATTCTTAAAGAAAATCCTAAACACCTTTTAAAAATTAATAACTTCCACAGTTCGTTTCAAATTTCCAGAATTTAAATTCTTCCATCGTGGAAGTACACAAAAACATCGTGAGAAAAAAACAGGCTTAAAGCTTTAAACTGGATTTTACCATTAGCATTAAAATTGGATGTTATTTCCATCAACTTCAATTTAAATCTTCATTATGTATTAATGCCATGCTTTTAGGATTGGATGCACAAAGAGTAAGGACAACCTTTTTTTCTACTTCAGGTACTGTACTTCTTTCTTCAAAAAAAAAAATCCTGAATTTTTTTTTTTTTTTTGTTTATTTCATGGCATTTGCAAAAATCCATTTGCTCCTTTTATTTATTCTGCTTTCAGTTTTAAACTGAAGTATTCTTTGAAGAAAAATACGTTAAATTCTTTCAATTTTCGAAGCACCCGGTTCTTTGTTGATGAGAATTATTTGATTCCGAAAACAAATTGAATAATTTATGAACAAATTATTAAGTTGCTAGCAAAAAAATTAAAAAAAAAAAAAATATTTAAAAAAAAAGATATAAACATTTCGTTTCCGTTTTTATCATTTTATAAACTAAATTACTTCCTGAAATAGTTCACTGATTTAATTCTCGTCTAATATTTTATTTATGCTAATATTAATATCGCCATTTTTGTAGATACATGATTTCTTTCGAATTGTAATTTTATTAAATTATGTCTCCTATTTTCGAATTACTAAACAAATATTATCATATAAATCAACAGGTACATCATAAAGATAATAAATGAATTAAATAATAATTTTAAATATAAAATAAATTTTAAACATATTTATAAATATATCATAGCCGCAAATGACTAGTCGTAAAATTATGAATATTTAAAAAAAAATCAACTTATTTTCCAAAATTCACTTAAATAAGCAATTATACTTAATTTTTATTGCACTAGTGCATTACTACATAATTTTGCAAAAATTAATTTATTTCAGGCCAATATTTTATGACAATACAAAAGGTTCTTGATAATTTTTTAAGATTAGTTATTTTAAAATTAAATTTTGAAACCATGCTTTTCGCTATCCACTGACAAGAGGCCCTTGTGGCATTCGGGAGAAATGGTCAGTAGACTCTCACCCGGAGAGGAAGTATATTTTGCACACCCTGCCCGTAGCCGTGTTTCGGTTTTTCGGCTTAGAAGTGGATCCTTCCACAAATCTATGATTATCTGTGTTTAGAACGTGTTAAATATCGTATGTCTCTAATTGTATGTGTGTGGTGTTTGTGCGTGTGTAATTTAAGCTGTGAGTTCTTAAACTTGTGCTTCAAGTATATCAACCCAACCCAATTTCAATCTGGTTGCCAACCTGCACACTACAGTTTATAATATCATGCTTAACGCTGCAAAAATGGTATAGAATTTAAAATTTAATGATTAATTTTGATAGTCTAATTTTAACAACAAAACTTTTTTTTTTTAATTAACCAAATTCCTTCGTTTATACTATGACAGATATATAACAAATTCAGCGTCACCCAGGTTTACAAATAAATAGCAGTGGAGTTAAGCTATACTGCTATTTGCCTCGACCGGCAAATTAAAATTCTATCCGTAGGCCGGATAGAACCTTCCGGCGGGCCAGAGTTGGCCCGCGGGCAGTAGTTGGCCCATCCCTGTCTTAAACTGACTCAGTCATCAATAAAAATATGTTTAAAAAATTAAAATCTTATTATAATTGAAAATTTATCGAAATGTATTCTATGCATTTTCAAGTTTTAGTACTTTGTGAAGACAAACAATTAAAAAAATTTTTTTTTCATACAAGTTGTAAAAAACCCAACAGCAAAATTGTAAAACCACGAACAAATATTTAATAAAATTAAATAAAAACTACATACAAAACAATTTACTTAAGCATTAATTAAATTTGATATTTGAAATGCCATTTTTTATGGATTTATATAACATAAAATGTTATAATTGAAAACAAAAAAAATAATAATAAAAAGAAATATATTATAAAGTCAGCAATTATTAGTCAAAAGCAAAAATCAAGATTTAAAAGTATATTTAAATCGATATATTATATGTATATAATTTAAATCTTGTTAATACATGCTTTTTATCTAAATTTAAAATATAATTATATTAATTCGATATATTAAATCTTTAGGTAAGAATATAAAATGTAAAAAATTGTTTTCTTTTTTTTTTTTTAAATTTTTAAGGATCCATTTCTTCAAAAATATTTATATGTTTAAGAAAGTCAGCGAAAATAAATTCTGAAACTTATTCATAAATAAAGTAAGATCACTAAAAAGATTTAATTTTGTGTTATGACTATACTCTCATTAAAATTTTCATATTTATTTTCATTTACGAAATTTAGAAGCACTTTATCATAGATATTAAATCTTCGTGTTAATTTGATTACGTGGAAATGAATGCATTTTACATCTCAAGATTCGTATGAGTTTTTTGTAAACTGATAAGCATCTTAACTTTATTTCCAGATTATTAATTGCTTTAGGAAAAAAAACATATTACAGACTTAATTCTAGAATCAAGCATCCCTTTATGTGAACTAGTGAAATGTTTTAATTTGCATTGCTGTGAAATTTTTCTGTGCTGATTTTTCTAGAAAAGTAATGAGTTTTTAGTGATAAAATACGTATAAACTGGTTTGTATAAACATCTTTTTGCAAGAATTGAAATGCACTAATAAAGAAATTAAACTGACATTAGAACATGATGATTTAGTCTCATCTTAAGATTATGGTTAATTTATACAATAGCTTATTAAAAGTTGGAAAAAAAATCATGTTCCGAAATTTTAATACAATAACATGGTCTAGAGAAATTATATTATTAATGCATTAGATTTTTGAACTGGTTAGAAACTTGTTCAGCGAACTAAAGTTCTGTATCTGTACAGGCATTTCTTGTTGTTTCTTATCCCTTTTGGTAAACAGCAATATCTAGACCAAATCCATGAACCCATGTGATCTTAAACCGATGAGTCTATATGCAGTTCTTTTTTGTTCTTGACCTTGCAGCACAAAGACAAGGGGCACCCAAAAGGAGAAGTCTGACTTTACCCCACCCGTTTATACCCCGTGGCACTGGGTACCCATTTTAGTCGCCTTTTACAGTATGCATGAGCTACAATGGGGATCCGGCTATTATAACCCTGACCCATACGGGAACAGGTATTTCATCGCTGGATATGACAAAGTGGATGAAGGGTGCAAATTTCTAGATGACGCCTTTGGGAGACTTTATCCCAAATTTGGCTCAATAAATTGGCTGAACGTGTCAATGTCATGCACTTATATAAATAGAATAATTATGTAAAAAGCCTGCGAGTAAACTTACAAATTTTTTTTCGAATCATCCATTGGAATCAATCTAGACCACTTAACCATTCCAGTTGGCAAATGTTATATTACTTTAATAATGATTATAACATCATTTAAAAAAATGTTTCTTGCTATTTTAATTGGTATTTACAATAAAGATTTTTTTAAATTCGTATCTGAAAAGAATACAAAAAAAATTTTCCGTATTTCATAAATTATATATTTATATGTCCACGAAATGTTGAGCATGTCGAATATATGTGGAATCTGCGGCAACGACTCTGAGAGAAAAAAATCAGTGGGTTTGTGTCACTCATGAACTGAAACTAAACAAAATGCATTTGTGTTGTTAATAAGTACATGAAAGTTAGCACCAATTAATGTAAAAAATACTGTTCGTATGAGCAGATATGACAGGTATGCAATGTAAACGAAGTAATTAAACCTTGTTAAATGATGTCAACTTGACATTTGACAATAGATTCGTCAAATAGGTAAAGCTATATTAGAATATACAGAAATGCAAAATTAGAAATGGAAGATGTATTTTCAAATCCAATGTCAACCTTATATGCATAGGAATTATCTTGTTAATAACGCGTTAATTTATCCTTCGTTTTATAAAAAGAAAAGAAAAACAATTCTCGTGGATGAATTCACCAATCTTATTATATGCAACAGCAAATCGAAGGATAATCTCTTGTAATAAAATGTGCGCGTTTCATGTTTTGTAAACAGCCGAAGTTCAACAGCAAATGTTTCCAGAAAAAAAAAAAAAAAGTTAAAAATTTACTTACTATAAAGTTTGTGCTGAGAAAAGCTATTTGGTTAACCAATCCTTTTCCAAATTTAATATTCTTAACATTAATTATTATTATTATTATCATTGTTAATAACAGATAAAGAAAAACAGTACTAAGATTTGATATAATATTTTGCTCAGGTTAGCGAATATAAAGTTTGTGTTGAGAAAAGGTATTTGGTTAGCCAATCCCTTTCCAAATTTAATATTCTTGTATCTTTATCAAAATATCTTTACATCACATATTTTTTTACAATATAAATTTAAAACTTAAAACAATATTTTAAAAAGTGCAATATATTTCTACACAAGTATGCCAACTTGTATAAAAAAAAAAAGGAAGATTTCAGAAATGCAAAATTAAAGATGGACGAAAACGAATATCCACATTCTGTCTCCAATGCGTCTCTCAATTTGTCATTCAGTTCGCGAAAAAAAAAAAAAAGAAAAGACTATTTCTCGGATCGATTCGCATATCTTTCTACATGTGACAGCAGATCCAATGAAAAAAAGGGGGTGGGGTGAGTGGGAGTAAAAGAACGAGAAAAGAAAAAGAGGAAAAATGGTAGGCGGGTTCATTTGATGTATGAAAAACCCAATGTTTCCGGTTTCTTCGATTCAAAGGAGGCAATCCATATATAGCACCAACGTCTGCGAAATAAGAATATCGCATCCAGCAATGTCCTTTTTCATGAAAAACGCCAGAGAATAATGTAAAAAGGCAGGCAGGCAAGGCCCCCAAGAACATATCGTTTTCGAAATCGGATACTGCTTTTAGGGAGTGAGGGGTTGTTGCTATCGGTTTAGTGTTTATGTTTTGGGACGCTTTTGTTTACCCCGGAAAACAGGATTTCGATGAAGGTATGGATGGGGTACTAAGGGGGGTAG
Organism: Caerostris extrusa; assembly: GCA_021605095.1. Lineage (NCBI taxonomy): Eukaryota > Metazoa > Arthropoda > Arachnida > Araneae > Araneidae > Caerostris > Caerostris extrusa. Next base: position 57,104 of record BPLR01010831.1, read on the forward strand.
TAGAAGAAGCAAAAGGGAGTACTTCATTTTTGCTTCCAAGCAGCCTAATTCCACGTTGTTGAGTTCTTTGGTGGAATGGCTTTGTAAAAGCACCGACGCAGTTTTTTTTTCTTTTTTTTCATGTTTCTTCTCTAATATTTTTGGAGGTGAATTGGATTTGAAGTATTGAAAGCACATGCATTTGTTGTTGTTGTTGCTGTTGCTGCAGAAATGCAAAATAAGAAGGCAGAGAGTGGAATGTGTCTTTTTTGAGAAGAGTAAAAAAGAAAAATAAATAAAACAGCTATTTCGAGAGTCTGAAATTACGATGACAATCTCATATTACATTTCAACGTATTCTTTATAAAAAAAAAAAAAAAATGTAAAATCTTATTTCCATTTTATTAGCTTTATTTGCGTGAGTTTCATTTGTTTCCGTCCTATTTTGATTTTAAAAAACGATATTGTTTATTTCTTTAACTTTACATCAATTAGAAAAATATATAGTTGAAAATTTCCTAAGATGTTCATACATTTTTTTCCTAGTGGGATATTTATCTAAAGGTTTGTATAATATTCAGATAATAAATGACAGTTCTGCCTTAGTTTTGTTAAAAAAACAGTATTGAGCAATATATATATATATATTATTCAACCTTTTGTCTTTTTATCTTAACTTTTTTTTAAACTGGCTGTTTGTCATAGAATATTTTTCTAGAATTTCAAATTTTCATGGCATTTTTTGTGTAATGGGTAAGATTTTTTTTTTTTTTTTTTTTTTGTAATACGAAATTAAAAAAAGTTCATAACGTTGTAAATTGATTAGTTTTATTTAATTTACTTATATACATTAATCTAAATTAAAATGTAGTTTTTAAACAATTTTCTACCGTATTTTGCTTGAGGAACAACTCCTTTTAGTGTCCAGTGATGGTCTGCAAGTTATTTTTGAACTCTATTTTTCAATTCCTTCTATTAGCTCACACTCTTCCTATATATATCTTGTTCAAATTTTCAATCTTTCATAAAATACTTTTTATTCGTCCACTCAAGTTCAAATACATTTTTTTCAACTTGTAGTGGATGACACTGGATGTTAATACAGTTTTTCAAATATTAATTCAGTAATTAAATTTAATTAATTAATTTTAGTATTTTTTAGATTTAAGTTGCATATATCTGCCAATAGATGGAGCCAGATAAACTTAAAAAAAATGAATGAAAATTATTTATAAAAGGACTTTCTGCAAATAGAGTGAAAAAAAGTAGGAATTGACTTAAAAAAAAATTTTTTTTTTTTTATATTACTTGTTCCTAATAATGTTTTATCACTGTTGAAATATTTTAGTGGAATCACTCGCCGGGCTCGTCGCTCCCAGTGCGAGATTTTCAGGAAAAAAATTCAAGTGTAAGTTCATAAAATGTATTTGTAAGGGCATGTTACATCCCAGAGCTTTATAATTTTGAAGGAGTTCTGAAACTAATTATACATAGTTCTCAGTTTTTCTTTTGCCAATAAATTCAGTTACTAGTTTATTAAAAGACTTCCATTGAATTTTTTCAGTCCCATTCAAACTTTACTGAAAGTCATGGTCCTCCATAAAGCTCTTTTATTTATAGGATTACCAATATACTCTATTTTATTTTAGCTTTATGGACCCTAGGCAATTTGTAACTATAGAAAACCCGAACCACTTTTATCCAACGCCTTAAAAAATTTCTTCATTAATCCGAGTATTATTATTACTCGTATATTATAATGTGCAAGAGAGGATGATTTACAAGGGGTTGAGAAGTTACGTTTTTTTGTCCAAGTATCAGATTTCTTTTAGACCATTGGTTTTTGGGAAATTATTTTTGCGATCTTTGCTATCTCACTTGCATAGAAAACAACAAAATTTAATATACCAGGTGGGGTGAAAAGTTAGTAGGCTAACATAGAAAAATTCTTTTTTTTTTTTTTTTTTTATAGAATTTGATTTTATTACTCAATATAGTTGCCTTCGAGGGCTGATACAACGATTATAGCGGTCATACAATTTTTTGATACCATTTTTATAGTACGATTTGTCTTTAGCCTCAAAATAGGCTTCAGTTTCGGAGATTACCTCTTCATCGGCGCGAAATTTCTGTCCAGCGAGCATCCTCTTGAGGTCTGAGAACAGGAAAAGTCGCTGGGGGGCCAGATCTGGAGAATACGGTGGATGCGGAAGCAATTCGGAAGCCAAAAAGCAATGCTTTATTAACACACGAAATTCCTTTTTATCCATTTTTTCAAACTAACAAAAGTTGCTTCACTAAAATGCTACAACTCCCATACTAATAGTGCAACAGCTGTCAAATTTATACACATGTCTTTTAAGGATTAGGGCTAATTGAAAATCATATGGATTTAATACTCGTAGAGCCATAGACTCGTAGTAATCTATCTGTCAGCCTATGAACTTTCAGCTCACCTTTATCCTTGTTGGAGACCTAAAAAAGTCCTGTAACTTTTAAATCGACTCGTATATTATATTAAAAGCTGTTGGTATTGTAACTTCAATAGCAAAAATCTTCATGTTGTCATACGTTTCTATCATACGGGCTGCATCAGCAACAGGAATCTAAGGTTTCTCATTTCCAATAAGAGGAAGCACAACTTTTAAACTAAATTTAGAGGAATCTATAAACAACCTTCTTTCATTAGGAACATAGCCGTCTAGTAACTCATTCAGTGATGAATACCAGTACCAGTACAAAACAGTAAATTACTTTTCGCGAAGAATAAGCGTTGAAAGTATTATTCCCGACGACGATAAGAAGAAATTGTAGTTCTCTTCTCAAGAAGATTCCAACCCTTTTTAATCTGGACACCAACAATTTTGGTTGATTCTTTTACCGGCTTAGATCACAAATTAGATCACTGAGTTCAGGTTGATTAATTTTGTTAGGTTCTGTAGAGAAGTTCCACCAAATTCTGGCTTTCCAATACTGTCGTTTTCTAGACCTAACTATAAATCTGCATTGTAAGAGTTTTCTGAATTAAAGTCAAATTCGTTCACAAAATTAGTTCACAACACACATAATAGAAATTTTTGATATTTTTCCCAATTTTGCAGTATTTTTTCCCCTAACAAAACAAGTAGGTTTAAAATAAGTGATCAGAAGTGATTCAAGTAAACGCGAGCTGAGAATGTCAATTTTCAATATACTTGTTTTGACAAGTCTGACGTGTATTTGATATCTCTATTGGAATCTATATTATTGCGACCACCATATATATATATATATATATATATATATGGTGGTCGCAATATATAGGGTATTTTGCTACGGTAAAGCTGAATGTAACCACAATATTGGCCCGCCGTTCTCAGATTTTTGTAATTTTACATACAATATATATATATATATATGTGGTACAAAAAATGCATTATATGTGTTGTCCAGCTTTACCGTAGCAAATACATAAGAAATAGCTACAGTTATACTTTAACAATACTATACTTCTGTCGACCAGTAATCTTTATATTAATATTAGGTTTGAAAAAAAAAAAAACATTTTAATGTATTACAATTCTCATCCCCGTGGGGACTAAGGTTACAATAGCCCCACTGTAGCCCATGCATATTGTAAAAGGCTATTAAAATGGGTACCCAGTGCCGGGGGGTATAACCGGGTGGAGTAAAAAGTCAGACTTCTTCCTCTGGGTGCCCCATGTCTTTGTGCCTTAAGGTCAAAGACAAAAAGACGAAGTCACGAAAAATGAATGCAAAGTGAGCTGGCGCATCCAGTGTTTTCGGTACCAATCGACATTTGACGCGTTTGAGGCCCAAAACATCTTTTAAAATGGAATTTTGAAATTCCAACATCATCAGCAAGGTTTTTAATTGTAAATCGACGATTTGCAAGCACCAAATATTTAATTTTTTTGGCCGTGAGTTTCGTCGGTTGAGGTTGGTGGTCGACTAGAGGGCTGTTCGTCTTCAACGCGTTCACTTCCTTCTTTGAATTGTTTTCACTACTTCTAAACCTTTCTTTCTGATATAGGAATTCTCACCGAATGCCTTCTGTAACATTCTATACGTTTTCGCAAACACAATTTAACGCAAGTTCTTGCTGAATTAATTCAGATATTTCAAAAATCGCCGGAATCAGTTTTAGCGTCTCAGAAAGCCAAGCGTAAACACTAAAGAATATTGTGACGCCAAATTTCACACAGATGTCAAGAACAATGCCAAAAAACCCTAAAAAATGAAAAAAAAAAATTTAAATTGAAAACTGGCTTTACTTTTTGGACACAGTAGTATATATATATATATATATATATATATATATATATATGTATATATATATATATATATATATATATATATATATATATATATATATATATATCCATATATATATATATTATTTGAATTTGAATTTGAAATTCTAATTGTAATTTCTAATCAGTTAAAAAATCTACCATACTATTTAGATGACTCCTCTAGAACATCCTGTTCCTGTATTAAAGTTTTTGTGTCATATTATTGTTTTCCCAACTTTTAATAAACATTTGTATAAATTAACCATATCCTTAAAATTACGATGAGACTAAAACATACGTTCCTAATGTCAGTTTAATTTCTTTATAGGTGCATTTACATGCAATTCTTTCAAAAAAAAAAAGATGTGCAAACCAGTTTATACATATTTTATCACGAAGTAAACTCATTACTTTTCTAGAAAAATTGTTCACAGTGATGGAAATTAAAACATTTCACCTAGCTCACATAAAAGGAATGCTTGATTCTAGAAATTAAGCCTGTAATATGTTTTTTTTTTTTTCCTAAAGCAATTAATAACCTGAAAATAAAGTTAAGATGCTTATCAAGTTATTAAAAAAAAAAACTCATACGAGTCGTGGGAAGTAAAAGTGCATTCATTTCCATTTAATCAAATTAACACGCAGATTTAATATCCATGATAAAGTGTTACTGAATTTCGTAAATGAAAATAAATATGAAAATTTATTTAATGAGCGTTATACAGCATATTCATATTCAGCGTTATACATTTATTCATTGTACAAAAATTAAATATTTAATGATCTTACTTTATTAATGAATCAGTTTCAGAGTTTATTTTCAATAAATTTCTTCTTCAAATAAATATTTTTCAAGAAACGAATGCTTAAAAATTTTAAAACCATGTTTTAAATTTTTAAAAACAATTTTAAATAAAGTAAGAACCTTAATGATCTTACTTTATTAATGAATTAATTTTAAAATTTATTTTCACTGACTTTCTTCGCTAAATAAATATTTTTGAAGAAACTGATGCTTAAAAATTTGAAAAAATAAATTTTTTTACATTTTATATTCTTACCTAAAGATTTAATACGTCGAATTAATATAATTATATTTTTAATTTAAAAAAATATTAACAAGATTTTTTTATAAAATTTTATAAAAAAAGAATATAATTATATGCATATATTACATCAATTAAAAAAAAATTTACATCTTGTTTTATGGTTTTAATTCACAGATTCTTACTTAAGTTATATGTTTTAATAATTTTTAAAATTTCTAATAATAACAATTATTTACTTTATATAAATCCATAAAAACGGAATTTTAAATATCAAATTTAATTAGTGTTTAATATATTGTTTTGTAATGCGTTTTTTTTTTTTTTTTTTTATTAGTTTTATTAAATATTTGCTTGCTGTCTTACAATTTTTCTGTTGAATTTTTTTAAAATTTGTATATGAAAAGAAATTATTTTTCTTTAAATTGTTGGTCTACATATAGTATCAGAAGCATGAAAAAGGCATAGAATAGATTTCGTTAAATTTTCAAATTTAATAACATGATTTTCAAATTTTTTACCAGATTTTTAAGGATTACTAATTCAGTTTAAGACTTAAAATAAATTCTCGACTTCTGAAAAAGTCACCTGAACTTATTGTCGAGGATAACATATAGAACACATACTTATTGACTAACCTTACATAGAAAGCCAGGGAAAATACTTTGCATTTAATTTTGTTAGTTTTAAAAACTACACTAATTCATGTTATGTTATATTGCAGAATTTTCTTCAAACTAATTTTATTAATAACTGAAGTCGGTTTAGAATTTAAAACAAATTCTTGACCTGAAACATTTGAACTTAAACTTGTGGTAGATTGAGAATTATAAATGCCCAAGACACACACTTATTAACAAATCGAGATAGATAGAATCTTACAAAGATAATCACGAAGAATGTTTGTATTCGGTTTCATTAAAATTGTGATTATAATCACATTATATTTTCATCACACTGCTTTTAGTTATTATTGTGTCTATTTAGGTTTTAAAACAACTCCCTACTTCCAAAGAAGACATTTGAATATATCCTGTCATAAGTCGAGGATTACATATGTCCATGATACACTTATTAACAAATCGACGAGAATAAAATAAACCCAAAACAAAACCAAATATGAGTATTTCTCTTGATACTTGTATACAAACCTTACGTAGATAGCCACGACGAATATTTGTATTCGGTTTTATTAAAATTGTGATTATAATCAAACTATTTTTAGGCATTACTGAATCTGTTTAGTTAACAAAAAAAAACTAATCAAGTCCCCTACTTAAAACAAGTCTAAACAAACTAAAACAAGTCTCTGCTCCCGAAGAAGACATTTGAGCATAATCCTGTCATAAGTCGAGGCTTACATAGATCCAAGACAACCAAGACACTTTTAACAAACCTTACACAAATAATCATGTTGTGTTTGGTTTGTTAATTTTAGTCTTAAATATAGCCACATCATAGTATACTTTTCTTTGCCAAATTGGTTTTAATGATTACTGAATGAGTTCAGTATTTAAAACAAGTCCTCTATTTCTGAAATATTTGAACTCTGTTAGTCGATAGTTACTTATATTCAAGACACAAACTTACATCTAGTCTATGTAAGTTTAGTTAACAAGTCTATAAGTACATTTTAGTGTACTTTAGTAACCGGGAATGACACACTGCAGTGTCTTAGAAATTCCACCACCACCAGTTGTTCTGCACCTCATTGTATCCCTTCTCTCCTCACTGTTAGAAGTATCAAAGTGTGTGACTGCTGACATCTATCTCGTTAAAGGGACACGAATTTTCACTTTCAGGAGAGAGAGCAACCCTCTTCCAGAAAATTCCTGGAAAAAGAGGAAAAAAAGAGAAAATTCTCTCCAGAAAGAAAAAAAAAAAATTCTCTCCAGAAAAAAAAAAAGAAAATGCTAGGGAAAGAAAAGATCCAGATCTCAGAAATATGAGAAGGGTGAAAGCAGGGCTCGAAGATTGAGAAATCGCAATAGAAGATTTGCAATGCTCTTCAGTGTCTTCTCGCAGGAGTTCCTGGAGTCGTTAAGATGTTTGGAAGGAGGAGGAAGGAATATATCTGAGAACTTTATGCGAAGGAATTTTTATACTGTGTGAGACATAGAGGGAAAAAATGATGGGAAAAAGTACAGAAGTTTAAAAATACTTGAAGCATTTTTTGTGTCCTTTGAATTACGACAAATAAGGCATAAATCATTTAGTGTTAGTAGTACCTTTACTTTTGACTACTTAAAAAAAATTTTTTTCTTCTTTTGATAAAAAAAATACTAACTTTAAATGATATTGTGATTGATTGTTTTCTTTCAATGCAAAATTCATGTTTTAAGGGAAAATGAAAAGAAAAAAATTTGCCAACATATACATTTTTTTTTTCTCGTGATTTATTTTTCGAAGAAATTTTTTTCCCACGTACACTTACGCTTCTGCAACCATTTAGCCTGTTCACTATTTTAAGGTGGAGACGTTAATTTTTATATAGACATTCTAATTTAATTTTTAATATACTAATAATTATAATAATTCTTGATATAGTTTTCCTTTAATGAAAAATACTACCTTTAAGTGATATTGGGATTGATTATTTACTTTCAATGCAAAATTCATGTTTTAAGGAACATATGAAATCCTCTACTTAAAACAGGATTATGTTCAAATGTCTTCATCAGAAATAGAGGACTTGTTTTAAAGCCTAAATAGACTCAATAATAACTAAAATGAGTGTGATTATAATCACAATTTTAATAAAACTGGATACAAATATTCTTCGGGATTATCTATGTAAGGTTTGTATATGAATATCAAGAGAAATACTCATATTTGGTTTGTTAACTTAATCGTAAATATTGCCATATCATAGTATATTTTTTAACCAAATTGATTTTAATGATTACTGAATGAGTTTAATATTTAAAACAAGTCCTCTATGTCTGACAAATTTAAACATAACTCTGCAAGTCGATAGTTATATCCAAGATACAAACCTGCATCTAATCTATGTAAGTTTAATTTATATATATATCCAAGATACAAACTTATATATTTAACATATGTAAATTTAGTTAAGATCCAAGATACAAACTTGAATCTAGGCTATGTAAGTTTTGTAAATTTAATAAATCTATATCCAAGATACAAATTTACATTTAATTCAATCTTAATTTAATTTTATATTAATTCTAAGTTTAGTTAATCTATATGCAAGATACAAACTTACATCTAATCTATGTTAGTTAATCTATATCCAAGATTCAAACTTACATCTAATCTATGTAAGTTTAGTCATTATCCAAGATACAAACTTGCATCTAGACTATGCAAGTTTAGTTAATCATATAAGTACATTTTAGTGTACTTTAGTAACTGTGAATGACACACTGCAGGGTCTTAGAAATCCACCAGTTGTTCTGCACCTCATTGTATCCCTTCTCTTCCTCACTGTTAGAAGTATCAAAGTGTGTGACTGCTGACATCTATCTCGTTAAAGGGACACGAATTTTTTCACTTTCAGGGAGAGGGAGCGCAGCCCTCTTCCAGAAAACTCCTGTAAAAAGAGGAGAAAAAAATTCTCTCCAGAAAGAAGAAAAAGAAAATACCAGGGAAAGAAAAGACCCAGATCTCAGAAATATGAGAACGGTGAACGCAGGGCTCGAAGATTGAGAAATCGCAATAGAAGATTTGCAATGCTCTTCAGTGTCTTCTCGCTGGAGTTCCTGGAGTCGTTAAGATGTTTGGAAGGAGGAGGATGGGAATATATCTGAGAACTTTATGCGAAGGAATTTTTTTATACTGTGTGTGCGACAAAGAGGGAAAAAAAAATGATGGAAAAAAAAAGTACAGGAGTTTAAAAAATACTTGAAGGATTTTTTTGTGTTCCTTTGAATTTTGACAAATAAGGCATAAATCATTTAGTGTTTCTTTGCTTTTTTTTGGTTACTTTAAAAAAAAAATTTTTTTTTTTGATGACCGAATACTACCTTTAAATGATATTGTGATTGATTGCTTTCTTTCAATGCAAAATTCATGTTTTAAAAGAAAATGAAAACTGAAAAAAAAATTTGAAAAAAAATTTGGCAACATATGCATTTTTTTTCCCTCGTGATTTATTTTCTTGGAATTTTTTTCCCAACTATCGTTATGTTTCTGTAGCTATTTAACTTGTTGACTATTTTAAGGTGGAAGCATTATTTTTATATAGAAGTTCTAATTTAATTTTTAATAACTTAATTCATTTTTAATATAGTAACAATTATATTTTATATGGGTTTTTTTTTGAAAGAATACTACCTTTAAATGATATGTGATGGATTGTTTTTGTTTTAATGAAAAATTCATGTTTTAAGGAAAATATCTTGAAACCAAAATTTCGCAACATATGCATTTTTTTCTCATGATTTATTTTCATAGTATGCTTTTTCAAAGCATTTATTTAGCTTGTTTACTATTTTAAGGTAGAAACATTAATTTTTTATATAGATATTATTCAGTAAGAGTGATGGAAGAAAAGGTTTTTAATTTTTTTGTTAAAAAATTTAATCAGGGCAGCTGACTTCGATGGGGGACACAAACGATCCCTATCTAATCTACTTGTTTTTCAAAGCAATACTTTTGATGTATGCTAAATCCTCTGCCATTTATAAATTACAGTGCCTGTTACAATTGAGTGTGTATGGCTTTCATAATGTAAATGTTATCTTATATTAAAAAATTTTAATATATTTTAAACAAACTGCCATCAATAGCAAATGTTAAACAACGTCAAAAATGTTAACTAATCAAGGCATAGTCTCATCGATCATCATAGATAGTTTGTTAATGTTAACTGATCAAGTCATAGTCTCATCAATAATCTGTTAATGTTAACTGATCAAGTCATAGTCTCATCAATAATCTGTTAATGTTAACTGATCAAGTCATAGTCTCATCGATAGTCTGTTAATGTTAATTGATCAAGATAAAAGCAGAGAAAAAAACTCTTGTCAATGTTAATTATCTTTGATATGAATAGGGAAGAATATTATGGAAAATACATTTTAACTAAATAATTGAGTATAAATAGGTTTTTAGTTTTTAATCTTTTTCACAATTTTTTTTAGGATTAATTATTTTTTTATTGATTTATTTTTTTAATATACGAATCTATTTCCACCATTTAGTTTGCAGAAATTTCTACTATGCCTTTCCTATTACTTGTTTCTCTAATCCAAAATCTACTTGCTCGGAGGTATTTAAATAACCATTAATTTCATTTGCATTTCATCCAATTGTATTTTTGTTGCATGCTAATTTCCATAATTGCATAAATGAAATGGTTTCTATTATTTCGCAAAAAAAAAAAAAAAAATGTTAAAGCGTATAAATAATAACAATTATTTTGATTAATTGCCAAAAGGCGTGTTAACGTTAATATATATAATTTTGTTGACATTCGTTGTCAAACAGCTGAAATTACATAGAATAAATTATTACATATTGCAATGGAAACAAATGTGAACAACCATATTTGTCTAACTAATATTTATATATAATGTGTTTTAGAAATAATTAAATAATAAAAAAATTATAATAAAAAAGATATAATATTTAAAATCCCTAATTTTTTTATTAAATTATGTTCTTGAAAACTAATGTTGCATGAATTTTTAGTATTTTAACAGACTGCGGACGGTTATTCCACATTAATAACAATATAATCTTCAAATCCATGCAGTATTTATATTATTATGTTAAGTATAAATAATTTTTTTTTCTTAAGATATGCTTTAGAATATGTAATGCAAAAAGGTAATAAGAAAATAATTATTTTTTATCAACGTTACTTTTTTAAAATTTAAAATCCAGAAAATTTCAGATACTTTTCTGTTATACATATCATTAAAATACTGAATATTCATGTCGTTTGTACCGCATATCAATTGGTATAAATTTTTGCATTTTTGAATACCACGACGCCATATATTTTACTGGTCTTTTTTACCACAAGCTTCAGATTCAAATCTTGGCTTTGTCATGGATGTTTGTTAGTGGTTCGGAATCGACTTTAAACTGTAGGTCTCGGTCTAATTAGTGTAAAGTGTGCACAAACTGACCGTAGAGCGAAACCAAACCTTATATTTTATCCTTTCATTTTTATTTTCATTTCCAAAACCTTTTCACTTAGAATCTGAAATTACCTTTTTAACTGAAATTCACTTTTAAACCAATCAAAAACTGATGAAACCAATTTTAACGTGCAAAAACCTTATATTTTATCCTTTAATGTAGTATGTTAATCTGCAAATGACAAACCAAACCTTGTATTTATTTTCATTTTTATTTTATTTCAAAGCAAAAGTGAAAGACAAATCTCTGAAACCTGAAACCAAAACCTCTTCAAATGCAAATTTTATTTTATCCTTTAATTCTTTAACCTGTAGGTCCCGGGTCTAATTAGGCAAAAGTGTGCACAAAATGACCGTATACCAACAAACCAAACCTTATATTTTATCCTTTCCTTTCCAAAACCCTTTCACTCAGAATTAGAAATTACCTTTTCACTCGAAATTCATTTTAAACCAATCGAAACTTGAAGCGAATTTTAACGTGCTGTATGCTAATCTTCAAATGCAAATTTTCCGTCAAAGCAGTAAAGACTTCCTCTGCAAAAACCTTATATTTTATTCTTTAACCTGTAGGTCCCCTGTCTAATTAGCCTAAAGTGTGCACAAAATGAACAGTAGAGCGACAAACCAAACCTTATATTTTATCCTTTTATTTTTATTTTCATTTCAAAATCTTTTCACTCAAAATTTGAAATTACCTTTTACTGAAATTGATTTTAAAACAACCCAAAACTGAAGCCAATTTTAACGTGCTGTATGCTAATCTTCAAATGCAAATTTCCTCTTATATTTTATCCTTTAACCTGTAGGTCCGGTCTAATTGGCCTAAAGTGTGCACCAAATGAACGTAAAGCGACAAACCAAAACCTTATATTTTATATTTTCATTTCCGAAACCCTTTCACTCATAATCTAAAATTACCTTTTTACGTCAAATTCATTTTAAGTCATTATCGAAACCAATTTTAGCATGTTATAACTTTTTTTAAATTTAAAATCCACGAAATTTCAGATACTTTTCTACTATACATATCACGTTATTTGTACTACATATCAAATAACATAGACTTTTGCGATTTCCCATGACCCCTTAGATTTGAACAAACCTTGTATTTTATTCTTTTATTTTTATTTTCATTTTCAAAACCCTTTCACTCAGAATCTGAAATTACCTTTTTACTTAAAATTCATTTTAAGTCAATTATAACGTGCTGTATGCTAATCGTCAAATGCAAATTTTCAAATGCATCAATACAGTAAAGGCCACGTCTGCAAAAACCAATTATCTTCCACCAACTTCTACAACCAACTCCTTTGCAATCCTCTCAAAATCCCCCAAATCGCTTTTTGTCTCTGCATGTCCGCTATCATCTTCCTCGAGCGCCCACTCTTACACGTGGCATTTAAATCACAGGGATTATAGACCATCCTCAAGCACAAAGTGCCCCCGAATTCCTCAGCAGTGAAATAAATTCCATTACACAGCCCCCACAAGGTTCGGTCCCCGTTTCAGAAGGGGCCCTCGCGCCCGAAACGTGGAGGCGAATTCATTACGGGGCTTTTGTCTGTCTCAAAGATTGCTGCAAAGGCCGGCCCTGACAATAATTATCGGCTTATTGCAGACACCCCGTGATGAGAAGACAGAGGGACTAGGCGGCCTAAGTCCCTGAGAACGCTTGCTAATTAAAATATTTCAAATGCTGCTGCAGCCCGAATGTAAGATGGGGTAAAGGGTTGCAGCGGGTGAGAATGGAATGATTCATAATTCATAAAGGAAAAGGGTTGGAATGATGGGGTACCATTTCTTAAAAGCATTATCTTGTGCAGCTTGTTTGGGGAAGATAAAACTTAGAATGCGAGTCCAATTAGCAGTTATTTTGATGTTTTTTGATCTTCTAGAATACTGTCGCATTAGTGATTATTTTGATGTTTTTAGTACTAGTATTGATGTTTTGAATATTATCTAATATTAATTTTCACTAGTAGTGTTGATGTTCTGGATATTATTTAATCAAATTTGATATCACATTATGTGATTAGAGTTGATTCTGGAATATTATCTCACTGTTCTGGATAATATTAATTTTCAGAATACTATCGCATTAGTGTTGATGTTCTGGATATTATTATCGCATTAGTGGCGATAATATATATATAGTTAGTAGTAGTAAGATAATATGTTCTGAATATTATCTCACTACTATTAATTTTCAGAAAACTATCGCATTAGTGTCGATGTTCTGAATATTATCGCATTCATGTTGATGTTCTGATTACTATTACATTAGTATTGATGTTCCGAATACAATAGCACTTGTTTTAATGTATTTAGCTCCAGTACTGATGCTCAGAATATTATCACACTAGTGTTAATTTTCTGAATATTATCACACTTTTTTATATATATTTAGCACTAGTGTTGATTTTCTCAACACTATCCCACTAGTGTTAATTTTCTGAATGTTATTATATTATTTTCGATGTTCTGAATTTTATCGCACTAATATTGATGTTATTATTGCTATCTCATTAATATTGATATTCTGAATACTGTCATAAGGATAATGATCATGACATCATGTTTTTGTATTCTACAAGTATAAAGATGAAGCCATGACGTTGTTTCGTATTTTATAAATACGAGTATAGTATTAGGACATCATAATAATTAAAGTTTGTGAATCATTCTTTGAACTTCAATGTGCCACTCATTAAAAAATGTTACCTTTATTACGTTTTTAAAAATGGCACCATGCTAAATGGTTATGCAAGACATATGTAGGTGTATAGACTTGGTGTATATTTTAGCTTATTATATACCTAGTTCTATCGCTGGAATTTTATTTCCGTACATAAATTCTGGTATAATATCGTTGGATTCTAGTATAATATTTGTAGTTTCTGCTCTGCAGCGATTAGAAATTCATAACGTTTTTAACTATATAGAAATACGTTAAAGGGTTATAATTATACTTATTAAATATCCACATAGTTGTAAATAAATTTTTATAATTGAATATAGTTTATATAGATTTTAGATTCGAAAATTCTATGTCAAAAAGTAATGCAATAGTTCTAATGCAATAGTAACCCTTTTATTATTATATAATTTTTATTATTGTTATTTTATTTTATTATATTTCATTATTTATTTTATTTTATTATATTTCATTATTTATTTTATTATATTCTGTTTTATTATATTATTATATTTTAGTTTATTATACTCTTTTATTATTATTAGCCCTTATTTTATTATTATCATCATAGATTTTTATTACTAATAGCCAATTTGATAATAAAGAGTGTTCCAAAATTCATATAAGAAGTAGTTTTATTTTTAATAAACATTTAAAAATTGTGTCCTTCAAAAACTATTTCAAAAAAAGTATAACCCCAGTCATAATTCAGCTAAGCGGGTCAATTAAGACACTTCGATGTATAAAAAATTTTGAAATATTAGCCGTATTTTAATGAATTTTGCGTGAATTTTGAGACGCACTTGAGTACTATTATTATTCATAATTCATTATTAATAACTATCCAATAATAGTTTAGAAAGCACTTATGAAAAATACTCCCCTCGTACAAGTACTCTAGACATTAAATAATTCAGAAATGGTGATTAAAATATTTCAAATATTGCTGTCTATGGGTTAATTAAGTTGCATTCCTTTGAGAAAGGATGTACTATTTTAATTCATAATTCATGAATTAAAAGTTTAGAATCATATTTAAATATTAAGGAGAATTATAGAGGCAGTTTCTTAAAGCATTAAATGTTGGATTTTACTTTAATGTTGAAAAGGCAAACCCTAGAAAAAAATTGGAATCAATGACATTATTTTGAATTTAACAATAAATGATTGGGGATTTTCTGTATCATGTTTACAATGAAAAATAAAAATGAAAATATTATTTTTAGCACATTTTCCTTATGTTCATTAAAATACTACAGGAGTAAATGTAAAATGGTCAAGAGGTAACAGAATTTACGTACTTAAAAATAAATTTTTATTTTTTTTGACAACTTTTTACTCGAATGTTACAAAAATCAGTACATAAAATTATCTATAAACAAGTAATATAAAAAAAAAAGAATTTTTTTAAAGTCAATTCCTACTTTTTTTCCCTCTATTGCAGAAAGTCCTTTATGAATATTTTTCATTCATTTTTTAAGTTTATCTAGTGCCATCTATTGGTAGATGTATGCAACTTAAATCTAAAAAAAATATAATTAATTAATTAAATTTAATTATTGAATTAATATTTGAAAAACTGTATTAACATCAATATCATCCACTACAAGTTAAAAAAAATGTATTTGAACTTGAGTGGAGGAATAAAAAGTATTTTATGAACGATTGAAAATTTGCACAAGATATATATAGGGAGAGTGTGAGCTAATAGAAGGAATTGAAAAAGTGGGTTATTTTAATTGGTTATTTAAAAAATTTTATAAACAGCCTGCTATTCACTAAAAAAATTGAATTAGCTAATACTTTCATTAAACTATCTTGTGATAGTTAATACTTTCATTAAACTATCTTGCAAAGCTTATTAGGTTATCACTATAAAAGAATAACGAAATTATCTTCTCCTAACTAATAAAAATAATTAAGGTTTATAAGTACAATATATTTTCAAAACTATATGCAAATAAATATGAATGTTTAACTAAATTATCATTAGCTCATTTTTCTTTTAAAATTTGGAACTAAAATTATTTTTTAAAAAGCTTATTTATTAACTATACATTTAAGTTTCAACAGAGGGTTATTTTTTTAATTAATTCCATACTTTCGTTAAAAATTCATCGTAAAAAGTTTATTGAAATATTTAATGAGTCAATTTAAATTTCAGCAGCTTTAATTAAAACTGGTGTAACAAAAAAGAAATTATGTGGATTCTTGTATGAACTATTTAGATTTCACTGATCAAGAAAATTTGTTATTAATTAAAGGCTTTCAAATGGCAAAGTAACATTAATAAAGATTAGAATCAGTAAAAAAGATTCAATAACAATTATAAATTATTTATAAATAGAGGATTTTTAATAAAAATGTAAAATGAATAAATTAAAGTTGAGAAAAAACCGCTTGAATATGAATATCCAAACAACTTTGGGAATGCTGATAATGAATGAAAAAAATTGATAAGTATGAATTAAATTGAAATAAATAGTTTTAATAAAGATTTATAAGAAAGATGACACTAAAAATTATTATACACTGAAGTGACAAAAGTCATGGGATACCTCTTAATATCGTGTCGGCCCTCCTTTCGCCCGGCGAAGTGCAGCAACTCGACGTGGCATGGACTCAACAAGTCGTTGGAAGTCTTCTGCAGGAATATTGAGCCATGCTGTCTCGATAGACGTCCATAATTGTGAAAACGTTGATGGTGCAGGATTTTGGGCACGAACAGACCTCTCGATGATGTCCCATAAATGCTCGATGGGATTCATGTCGGGCGATCTAGGTGGCCAGATCATTCGTTGGAATTGTCCAGAATGTTCTTCAAACCAATCGCGAACAGTTGTGGCCCGGTGACATGGCGCATTGTCATCCATAAAAATCCCATCGTTGTTTGGGTACATAAAGTCCATGAATGGCTGCAAGTGATCTCCAAGTAGCTGAACATAAGCATTTCCAGTCAATGTTCGGTTCAGTCGCACCAGAGGACCAAGTCCATGCCATGAAAAAACAGCCCACACCATTACGGAGCCACCACCAGCTTGAACAGTGCCTTGCTGACAGTTTGGGTCCATGGCTTCGTGGGGTCTGCGCCACACTCGAACCCTACCATCAGCTCTTACCAACTGAAATCGTGACTCATCGGACCAGGCCACGGTTTTCCATTCATCTAGGGACCAACCGATATGCTCACGTGCCCACGAGAGTCGCTGCAAGCGATGTCGTTCTGTTAGTAAAGGCACTCGAGTCGTTCTTCTGCTGGAATAGCCCAAGAAAGCCAAATTTCTCCGCACAGTTCTAACAGACAAGTCCCTTGTACATCCGACATTGATTCCTGCGGTTATTTGACGCAGTTTTGCTTGTCTGTTAGAATTTACGACTCTTTGCAGACGTCGCCGGTCTCGATCGTTAAGTGCAGGCGGTCGACCACTGCGCTGTCCATGGTGGGATGTTATGCCTGAAATTTCATACTCTCGGCACACTCTTGACACAGTGGATATGGGAATGTTGAATTCCCTAACGATTTCCAAAATGGCATGACCCATGCGTCTAGCTCCAACTGACATTCCGCGTTCAAAGTCTGTTAATTCCCGTCGTGCGGTCATCATCACGTCAAAACCACTTCACATGAATAACTTGAACAGAAATGAAAGCTCTGCGAAAGCACTGCGCATTTATACCTGTTCTACGCGATGCTACTGCCATCTGAAAATTTGCATATTGCTATCCATGACTTTTGTCACTTCAGTGTAATACAACTGATACAATAAATTACCATGATGTATAATATGAAAAATATTTTTATTTAAAAATATTTTTTATCTACAATAAATATTTCGTATTAAAATCAAAACAATGTTTATTTTCAATTCTTAAACTTATTTGAGGCATGATGGCCGCGTAACTAGCGCTAGCGTTCTCGGTGCCACAAGTTTCGGATTCAAGTCCGGGGTGTGATGGATGTTTCTAGTGGTTTGGAATCCACTTTAAACCTTAGGTTCCAGTCTAATATGACTACTACACCATACCACATCATCACTATGCTGAGAGCTGAGTTGCCTCTATACACTCAAGAGCCAAAACATTATGACCACCTGTCAATAACGAGTTGGCCCACCTTTGGCGCGCAACACAGCTTCAACCCGCCTTGGCATGGATTAATACCACTTCCACCTGATCACGTGCTTTTTTCCACGTCATCCAGGCGAGTTCATTGCAAAATGTAGGGGGTGGTCATAATGTTTCGGCTCTTGAGTGTATAATAGTTTGTGAATTATGTGGGTGAGGAGCCTGATAGGGCTCTGCGACGTTCTACGGTCGTATGAGACGGGGCCTACGGTTTAAAGTGGATTCTGAACCACTACAAACATCCATGGCACTTCCGGGACTCGAACTCGAAATCTGTGGCCCCGAGCGTTAATCACTTGGCCATTCAGGCCCCAGGTCTAATATGACTATAGAGCGTTAGGCGTAGAGCTAACAACCCTACCGCGTAAAAAAAAAATAATAATAATAACACACCTTAAAATGCCAGTAGACAGACGGTTTTGGCTCACTAAGGCGTAGGCTGTTGAGCCAATGAAGAACTAATTATATTTTTAATCGGTCTATCTATTTTGTATAGCTGCATTGCATGTAAAAGATTTGTGATTATTTTATATTTTTGTAAGCTTTGTGTGGGGCAGAAGGTGATCGTATGGGGTTAATTAAAAAAACGGCTTTCATTTACTCAAAAATCTCTAATAGTCGATTCAACAGTAATCAAATCAATGGATATTCTTTCATTTACTCAAAAAATCTTTAATAGTCGATTCAACAGTAGTCAAATCAAATATTCTTTTCATTTACTCAAAAATTTAATAGTCGATTCAACAGTAGTCAAATCAATGGATATTCTTTCATTTACTCAAAAATCTCTAATAGTCGATTCAACAGTAGTCAAATCAATGGATATTCTCTTTAGTCGATTCAACAGTAATCAAATCAATGGATATTCTTTTCATTTACTCAAAAAATAGTCGATTCAACAGTAGTCAAATCAATGGATATTCTTTCATTTACTCAAAAATCTCTAATAGTCGATTCAACAGTAGTCAAATCAATGGATATTCTTTCATTTACTCAAAAATCTTTAATAGTCGATTCAACAGTAGTCAAATCAATGGATATTCTTTCATTTACTCAAAAATCTCTAATAGTCGATTCAACAGTAGTCAAATTAATGGATATTCTTATGATGCATATCAAAGTGACCAGTAGCTCCTGTTTCAATATTTAGCTTTTCATGATTCTGTTGAGATTTGACCAAAGCTTACACTCAAGAGCTAAAACATTATGACCCCCTACATTTTGCAATGAACTCGCCTGGATGACGTGGAAGGCACGTGATCAGGTGGAAGTGGTATTTAACTGGTATTAAGTGGTGGTATTAATCCATGCCAAGGCGGGTTGAAGCTGTGTTGCGCGCCAAAGGTGGGCCAACGCGTTATTGACAGGTGGTCATAATGTTTTGGCTCTTGAGTGTATGTTGAGTTTGTTAATTGACTGCTGATGATTTGAAAATTTGAATGTTTTAAATGAAATGAAACAGAAAACAGTCTCAAAATCTGCCACCAGGCAGATGGTTTTGGCCTATCATAGAGCGATGAAGAAAAAGAAAATTATATATGTTGAAACTGAAAGTTTACTTTTTGATTCTCCTAAGCAACGTCTGAAACAAAATATACAAAGACCTTGTCGGAAAGTTGGTCAGAAACATTTTCTAATACCACTGAGCCATAAACTCAAAAATGTAGTTAGAACAATAGAAGAACAATGGATAATTGCAATGCCGAAGCTATAGAGGGTCTACCGCAATAACTATGGATAAAAGATGGTTTTATGAAAATTGTATGCAAATTTTATTCTCACGAATCTTAACACAGTAGCACTTAAAGGTCGGTAAATGTCGAGGCAAAAGATATATTTTTGACATTGCCTCATAAATTTGTAAACAATGAAGATGATGCATTTCAAACAAGTCATTTTTATCGCCAGTCTTCCTGTGTGAAGAGTATCTATTTAAATAATGTATTATTAATAAGTCATTCAAGTCAGTAATTTATACTACTTCCTCTAAATGCTTAACTTTGTCCGTTGCTAAAGATTAGATTACATTGAAATGTACTCTTTGTATAGATTAGGATGTTGTCTTTGGCAGAAAATTTGTTATACGGAAAGAAATAGCATTGGCTGATTTCTAAAGCGTTCAAGTGAACGTTCAAATACGTAAGCGACAATATATTTCGTTGTAATTATTGTTATTTTATGTGAAAGTAATGTTTATGTTTAAAAAGGGAAAAATAGCAGGCTTTTACAAAAAAAAGAAAACAGTTTTAAAACTAGTTTTAGAGTATTAAAACATAAAATTGAATAACATTGTTGATGTTGGTCTTGGCAGAAAATTTTGAAAGAAATCGTGATGACTGATTTCTGACGTTTTCGGGTGAGCGTTCAAATTTCGGAAGTGACCATGTACTTCGTTGTAATTATTGTTTTTTATAAGCAACGTTTGTGCTGAAAAAGGAAAAAAAAAATAACAGGCCTTTACAAAAAAAAAAAAAAATGAGTTTTATAACTAGTTTTAGAATAGCATTGCATAAAATAGCATTACATTTTAAAGCATAAAATTTACCATAACCTTTTTGATGTCGTCTTGGTAGGAAATTTGTTACATGGAAAGAAATCGCATTAACTGATTTCTAACATTTTCAGGTGAGCGTTCAAATGCTTATGTGACATTGTACTTCATTGTAATTATTTATAAATATTGTTTATAAGTATTATTTATAAGCAATACTTATAAATAAATGTATTTAAAAAGGAAAAAATAGCATACTTTTACAAAAAAAAAAAAAAAGGGTTTTTAAAAAAACGTAAAATTAAATTACATATTTTGATCCTGTCTTGGCAAAAAATTTGTTACATGGAAAAAATCGCATTGACTGATTTCTAACGCTTTCAGGTGAACATTCAAATGCATAAGTGACAATAAACTTCGTTCTAATTGCAGTTGTTTTACTTATAAATAATGTTTGTGTTTAAAAAGGAAAAAATAGCAGGCTTTTACGAAAAAGAAAAGGGTTTTAAAAACCATAAAATTGAATTACATTTCTGATTAATACATCTATTTTTTTAAATTATCGAATTTCATTTGTCTCGAATTTTGTCCGTTTTTTTTTTTTTTATATTTATAAATAATACTGCCAGTTTTCGTATTTAGATATGATTTGATTTTATTTGTTACAGCAAAAAAAAATAGTATATTAAAAAGTATATTGTTTAAAAAAAAAAAGTATAAAAAAAGTATATTGTATATTGTAAAAAAAAAGAGTATATTTTTTAACTAATCTGGAGGAGTTTTTTTTTTTTTTTTTCTTGGTATACATATTTTTTCACAAAACTAAGTAAAATCGAACGTGATATTTTTGAAATCAAAATTAATTGATTAATTTGATACAGAAAATAAAATTTAAAAAAGACTTAAAATTTTAAAAAATTATTTAAAATAGTAAACTTTAATAAAAGCTAATGAATACTTCATCAATGTGGGTTTTTTAAATAAATCACCAAACCTTATTCGAAAACTTTTGTTTCCAATTAATCATGTAAAATAATAGTTATTTAGTTTTTATTTAAAGTACTAAAAATGCTAGAAAAATAAAATTTTAAATTGTTGCTGTTGATGTTATTAAATTGTTGCTTAAACTTGTAATGTTTATTCTTTCTGCATAAAAAGTCTTGTAAATATCGTTTTAAATATTAGTTTCAGTTTGATAATCATTAGTTTCTTGAACAATTTATACAGAGCTCTTTTACGCTTTTAATGTATTACACTTCATTCTTTATATTAAAAAGGAAATATTAGTTTTCAAAACATTATTGTTATTGATATTCTAATAATATGGTAAAAAGAAGAATTTTGAATTTAATTTGTTGAATTAGATTAAAATTACGTTAGACTCGTGGCTCAGCGGCAACGTACACCGCTAGTGAGCATTAGGGCTAAAGTTTAATCCCCCTGGGGCTTTGTTCTTGACAACAAAAAAAGTTTAGGAAAAAAAAAAGGAGACTCGATAGCGTTTGGTGCACAACAAAAAGGTTCACCATTAAAATGAAATTTTAACCATAACTATTTTGATATTCGATAAAGGAAAGCTATAAATGTTAAAAAAATATTATGAAAACCTTAATAAAAAAACCGATATTTTTCATTATCTAGCATTATCAATTCTGCCGTGCTAATTCTTTTTATAAAATTAGCTTTATTTAAATATTCCGTTTCTTAGCTTTTATCCTCAATTTTCTCAGATAACGATATATTAACCAGTAGCAAAACAGCACAGCATTATCTACATATTTATCTTAATAGCTGTCTGTACCACATACACATAATTTGCTTCGTAGTGAGCACTTAATTAAAATACTTAATTACAGGCTGAATTTAAAAGATTAATATTACCTCTGTTTTCATGCTTTCTTTTAATTTTCTCTGATTTTTTTTTTTTCTATTTTATTTATCCAATCTGAAATAGTTCATTAATGTGGATAGCTTTCCTGAGCTTAATTATTTAATAGAATAAATAAAAAATAGGGATCAAAACATTCAAATATTAATTGTTTTCAGAGGAGGATTTTTTTTTTTTTTTTTTTTTTTTTTTTTTTTGTGCATCTTAATGTTTTATTTTAGTTTTTATAATTCCTTAATCACTTTTTTCTGTCAAGTGTTTTGTTATAAATTATTTTTAAAATTTTAATGTTTTTTAATCATTTTGTTATTCAGAAAAAATTATTTTCATAATGCTTGGATCGGTAGCTAATTAATTAAACTGAAAGATTAATTTCAAAATGAGCGTCTTTAGCTTTTCCTCGTCAAGAATTATTTAAATAGGGCGATTAAAGTTTTATTCTTAAAATATAAACTCAAATAGCATTGTTTAAAATTTTTTAAGGATTAAAACTGACTAAAAAGTAGAATATGTTTCCTTGGCTTTTATAACAACGATGTTAAATTGTTTTAATTTTATACTTCTTTAATCATTTTGTTGTTGTATCTCCTGAAGGGAACAAGAAAATCAAATACTGTGGTTAATTCATTAATTCGATATACCAATAGGTGTCCACTTTTCCAGAAACTAAATGCAACACATGCAACTGAAGAATTCATAGATATTTATTTATTCGGGGTGCCTGATGGCCGAGTGGCTAGAGCTCTGGCGCTCGGTACCACAGGTGTCGGGTACGAATCCCGGCGGTGCCAGTGGATGTTTGTAGTAGTTCGGAATCTACTTTAAACGGTAGGTCCCGGTCTCATATGCCCGTAGAGCGTCACAGATCCCAATCAGACTTCTTCACACTCACATCATTCCCAAACTGAAAGGGGCAACTCGGCTCTAGGCATAGTGATGTGGTGTGGTGTATTAGTAGTAGTAGACATTGATTCGAGGCTGCTCACATTACCACTGGACAGTCGGCAAACATCGAAACTTTATAATTAAAATTTTTATTTCATTTGCATTTTGACATGCAATTTGGTATGAATTATTTTTTTAAATTGCTAAAATACTTTCAGAATCAACGGTATGACAAATTATCACACTCACACCCACCAATAGGTCTCCGCTTTTCCGGAACTAAATGTAACACGTGCAGCGAACGAATTCATAGACAGTGATTTATTCGTGGCTGCTCGAATTACCACTGGACAGTTGAAAGTTTATAATTAAATTTCGTTTACTTAATTTGCATTTTGGTCATGCACTTCGGTAAGGATTATTTTTTTAATTACTAAACTCTCTTCGGCGTCAACGCCATGACAAATTAGCACACAAATCCCTATTCACCAACATTTCATTATTCAGTGGTCAGTGCAACACTCTTCCTTCTTACACCCCCAATCACCAATAGATCTGCACTTTTTCGAAATTAAATGCAACACATGCAACTGGCGAATTCATAGACATTGATTTGGGGGCCTAGATTCGAATTGCCAGAGCGCTAGATTCGAATGGCTAGCGCTTTGGCACTCAGTACCACAGGTATCGGTTTCGAATCCCGGCGATGCCATCGATGTTTGTAGTGGTTCGGAATCCACATTAAGCCGTAGATCCCGGTCTCATATGACCGTAGGGGCATCACAGATCCCCCAATCAGACTTCTTCTCACCCGCATCATTGCCAAACTGAAAGGGGCTACTCAGCTCTAGGCACAGTGATGTGGTGTGGTGTAGTAGTAGACATTGATTCGAGGCTGTTCACATTACCACTGGGACAGTGGAAAGTTTATAATTAAATTTCGTTTACTTCATTTGCATTTTGATATGCATTTCAGTATGGATTATTTTTTTTTTTAATTACTAAACTCTATTCTTCAGAATCAACACCATGAAAAATTAGTCCACAAATCCCTATTCACCAACATTTCCTTATTCAGTGGCCAGTGCGACACTCCTGCCTCTCACACCCCACACCCATCAATAGGTCCATTTTTCCAGAAACTAAATACAACACATGCAACTGCCGAATTCATAGACATTTATGGCTGATGGCCGAGTGGCTAGCGCTCTGGCACTCGGTACCACAGATATCGGGTACCACAGTACTCGGTAAGATATTCGAATACCGGCGGGGCCCATGGATGTTTGTAGTGGTTCGGAATCCACTTCAAACCGTAGGTCCCGATCTAATAGGATCGTAGTGCGTTGTGGGGGTAGTGTTACTCGCGTCTGTAGCATATCTTCAAGTTACATGTGTCCTTTAGGCAGTGCTAAATTGAGTAACGGCGGTGCCACCGTTACTTATGGCATAAAAAATAATATCTCTGTATTGCCAGCTGCATTAGAACAACAACAGTTCAAATCAATGCTTATTTATTTTTTATTTAACTTCAAACACAAAAAAACTTCACCAAACTCTTTTGAATTTCTTGACCTAAATCCACCCAATTGAAAGGAATCCATATGTCCCGGTCTCACATGACCGTAAAGCGTCACAGATCCCAATCAGACTTCTTTTCACCCATTCCCAAACTGTGAAGGGCAACTCAGTTCTAGGCACAGTGATGTGATATGGTGTTGTAGTAGTAGACATTGATTCGAGGCTGTTCACATTGCCACTGGACAGACGGGTAACATCGAAACTTTATAATTAAATTTCGTTTACTTCATTTGCATTTTGTCATGCACTTTGGTATGGATTTTTTTTTAAATTACTAAACTCCCTTCAGAATCAACGACATGACAAATTAGCTCACAAATCCCTATTCACCAGCATTTCATTATTCAGCGGTCAGTGCGACACTCCTCCCTCTCACCCCCACAATCACCATTAGGTCTCCATGTTTCGAAACTAAATGCTATACATGCACCAAATTCGTAGACATCATTCATGACATAGTGTGAATTCATAGACATCGTTTCGTGGCTGCTCATGGCTATATTTTCACAAGGACCATCTTCTCAACATTTTCATGTAATACGGAAGAAACTACATATGGGAATACTCACTGATCTAATAAGTGGTCAGTGCTACATTACTCGCTCTCAAACACACAATCACCACAATTATTAGGTCTCCGTCTTTTCCGAAACTAAATGCAGCATATTCAACGAACGAATTCATAGACAGTGATTGATTCGTGGCTGCTCGCATCACCGCTGGACAGTCCAAAGTTTATAATTAAATTTCGTTTACTTCATTTGCATTTTCACACGCACTTCGGTATGGATTATTTTTTTTTAAATTACTAAACTCCCTTCAGAATTAACGCCATGACAAATTAGCCCACAAATCCCTATTCACCAGCATTTCATTATGAAGAATGAAAACTCAAAATTCCGAACCGCTCCGAAACGGGACAGTTTAATTACACCACACTTCCACAATCGTAGAAGCTTTTCCAGCGAAAACGAGAACACCACGGATAAAACTCATCAAAACGCAAACAAAGCAGCCTTCCACCCACGTACACCCTTTGAACCCTCATTAATTCGCGCCCTAACAACTGATTGGCCCTCGCGATGACTTCCCTCACACCTACTCGGAATATTCATGAACTTTTCGGTGCCCGCTTAATTTCCGGTTAACTTCTACGAAACGGAAGTGACTTGGAAATTGAGGAAGTAGCCCCCAAAACTTGTCCTCAAGTTTCGGTTTGTGTGTGCGGGTGGGAGTGTGGAAGTCGGTTTTCTCAGAAAAGTGGGTTTTAAGAATGTTCGAATAATCCCTTCCCCGACAGCCTTCTTGTTGGAATTCGATGAACTCTAATTGGAAACAACCTCAGGCTGGTCTGGGAACAAATGTGAGGAATTTAAATATTCCCTGGAGCCTTAAAAATTGATTGTTGTGTAGATTTGTAATTGCATGTGGTCGGCCGTCTTCAAAGTAAACGAAGAGTTTTGGATGAAGTAAATTGACAGAGGTTTCGATTTAATCTGCCATTTACTGTCTGTCTGTCTGCTTAACTACGATTACTGACAGCATTTTAAAGTAGTTGGTGGAAGACATAGTTTAGTAAACGTAAATAGAATTGGCGGAGAATAATTAAAAATCGAGAGATAAATCTCAAACTTCTTTCAAAATTAGCTAATTTCTTAACGTTCTTTAAAATTTCTGTCATTCTTTAAAATATCTGTCTAAAATATATTAATCTTGGGGAATTATTTTGGCATGTATAAAATTTGTCGTTAGAATAGCTCGTCTTGTATTGTTCTAAATAAAGGAATGAAGAAATATGAAAAAAATACTTAAAAATGTTTATTCTTGTTCTAAAAATTTGAGCTTGATTATATTTTCATTTTTAAAATTTAAATATTTTTTATAATTTTTCTCGATTTAATCTGCCATTTACTAACGATCTGTCTGTCTTACGTTTAATTACCATCACTGACAGCCTACTAAAGTAGTTGGTGGAAGACATAGTTTAGTAAATTCAATAGAATTGGCAGCGAATAATTAAATATCAAAATATCAAGAGAGAGAAATTTCAAACTTTTTCAAATATTAGTTAATTTCTTAGTTTTCTTTAAAATATCTGTGAATCTTGGGGAAATAATTTGGCATGTATAAAATTTGCCGTTAGAATAGTTTATCTTGAATTTTCATTAATAAAGGAATGAACAAATATAAAAAAAGATACAAAAAAAGGCTTATTTGTGTTACAAAAAATTTGAGTTTGATATTATTTTCATTCTAAAAATTTAAATATTTTTTATAATTTTTTTCGATTTTTTTTTGTACTGTCTATCTATCTGTCCTTCGTTTAACTACCATTACTGACAGCATATTAAAGTAGTTGGTGGAAGACATAGTTTAGTAAATTCTATAGAATTGGCAAAGAATAATTAAATATCAAGAAAGAACAATAGATAAATCTCAAACTTCTTACAAAAATTAGCTAATTTCTTAACGTTCTTTAAAATAGCTGTGAATCTTGGGAATTATTTTTGGCATCTATAAAATTTGTCATTAGAATAATTTATCTTTGATTGCTCTAAAAAAAAAAAAAGAAATGAACAAATATGAAAAAAAAAATTACTTAAAATGGTTATTCTTGTTCCAAAAAAATTTGAGCTTGATGTTGTTTTCATTTTAAAATTTTATAATTAAAATATTGCTAATGAAAGTTTTAAAATCATTACTGAAATAGTTATAATAAAGATAAATTTGTAGGAGTAAACTTCGGACTATAAAAGTAAAAGAGTGAATTGTATTTTTGGTTAAAAATATAAAAATGTTTAACATTAAATTTCTGTACACTAATGATAAATATTTTATATTTAATCTTAATTTTTTACGTATTATTTATTAATTTACATATTTTAAGGAGAAAATTTATGCGACTTAATGGGGTATAAATAAATAAGATATATAGCATTTTTAGGAGCTATTATTCATAAAGGAACCTGATGGCCGACTGACTAATGCTCTGACGCTTGGTGCCACCAGGCTTCGTTTTCGAATCCCGGTGGAGGCTTGCAGTGGTTCGAATCCACTTTAACTCGTATATTCCGGTCTGATATGACAATAGAACATTGGGCGTATGGCTGACAACTGTGTCCCGTAAAAGAAATCCCCTCATGTTTCGAAATCTGCCAGTAAGCAGACGGCCTTAGCCCACCAAAGATCTGATGCGCCAATGAAGAAGAATTATACATAAAATAAAATTATTTGGTGATAATTGACATGAGCGATATATGTCTATATCATTAGATAATCGAAAATTAATAAACTATCAGTTAAAAATAATTAGAATAATATAAATTTTAAATAATTTTATTAGTTTCATCGAAAATAATTTTATTATAAAAATTATTCATATGCAACTTAAATTATTATATAATTTTTGTTAAATCAGATTTTCAGTTATGCATTTTAATATTATTATCTCTTCTAAAAACAAAAACGATTTATAATATGGTATATATTATAAACATTTAATAAGTAGTAGCCAATTATTAACACTACAATATAATTACATATGACCTATGTAAATAATGATTAACATTATAAAATATATAATAAAATACAAAGATTAATTAATATACTGAATAATAATATTAATGTCCTTTTTTAGGTGATTTTTCTAAAACTGATCTTCAAATACGTTTCGTCTTTTGAAGTTCTCAAAAAGTATCGATATTGTGGAGAATTCTTAGAGAAGCTAGTAAGTACTTTAAGATAATTTCTTTAAATGCTCTTCATTTTTTTTTTATAGATGGGAATTTTTAAAAGTCCCATCTATACAAAAAAAAAAATTATTATTAACTTTATTAGGTTTTTTATACTTCATTGTTTCCAATTATACTATTAACAAATATTTTTATTACGTGATTTAAGAGTATGCATTTAAAGTTCTTTGACTTTGTCTTTAATTAAACTGGTAATAAAATGTATGCTTTATAACATAAAAAAAGTTCTATTTTATAACAATGATCATGTTCATTTTATAATAATACACACTCAGTAAATAATGGATGAATATACACTTTCTTTGGTACGTATACAGGATACTCATAAACTATTTTGATAAAACAAAGAATGACAGTAACCACCAAGGAGAACAATATTTATTATGGTCACACCAAGTCTGAGTGTTAAAAAGCGTAAAGTTAGATGTTCAGATTGAACCTTTAACACGGAAAAGATTAATTAAAAAAAGGGCATAAGGTGCATAATCTCATCTATTCAGATCAGAGAAGGATTCAAAGGGGTGCCAAAAGTGTCGTTGCACAAATTACTCCCTTGAATGCAAGACTATCGCACCTTCTCGAAGACTAATGGTATCTTGTTTATTCTTTCATCACAATAACGATTCTCGAAACGATAACATCCAACGGAATCCATGGATATTTTGTACACCAATGATAACACTTTGTAATAATCAGAAATAATGATATCAATTATCTTTTATTATTAATAATAAAAATAGTCTATTTAATTAATTAAATTATCTAATTTTATCGAATCGAATCTATTTTGTCTGTTTATTTTAATAAATTCGTGAATGTGATATAAGAATAACATTTGGTTTGAACAGCTCTGGTCATAGTGAGTATTGTTCGTCTTAATGTACTACAGCCTATCTTATTTTATTAAAACAATTTATGGGCACTTTGTCTATGGAGATTAGAAAAGATTCAAACAAATGTTTTCAAAAAAGGTTAAAAAACTGTTACATTTCCTACTTAGCTTGCAGAGAAACACATTGTTTGAAGGATTACTGAAAATTTCAAAACTAAGAACAGCACTTATTATTTTGTATAATAACGTGTATTATTACTTGTATTGTAACCGTGCTTCCTCCTACACACTGGCAAGAGCCCTCCCTCCCCCTTGGCTTTAGGAGAAATAGACAATCAAGGCTAATTATCTGTCTTTAATGTGTCAAATATCGTATTCTCTAATTGTATGTGTGTTTGTGCGTGTGTCAATAAAGCTGGGAGTTCTCAAATTTGTGCCTCAAGTATCTGAACCCAATCTCTCAAAGTTACCATCTGGTTCCAAAATCTGCAAACTATAGTATACTATAGTTTAAATATATCGGAAGAAAACAATCCGTAGTATCAGATCCTTAAGGCAGAAACAGTAAAAAAAAAAATCATTTATTATTAGTATGCGATGATAAAGCTAACGAGTTATTTTCAGTGGGAACGAGTAAATGCGTTCGAATATTTCTCTTGTTCCTATAACCGTATTTTTATCATACTTACGTAAAGATTTTGTTGCTTTAGTATTATATGGGTAATTTTTACATATCATTACTACTATGCCAGAAACAAGTAATATAAAAAAAAAATTTTTTTTGAAGTCAATTCCTACTTTTTTTTTCATATTGCAGAATAGTCCTTTATAAATAATTTTCATTCATTTTTTGAAGTTTATCTGGCGCCATCTATTGGTAGCTATATGCAACTTAAATCTAAAAAACTAAATTAATTAAATTTAATTACTGAATTAATACTTGAAAAACTGTATTAACATCCAGTGTCATCCACTACAAGCTAAAAAAATGTATTTGAACTTGAGGGGATGAATAAAAAGTATTTTATGAACGATCGAAAATTTGAACAAGATATATATAGGGAGAGTGTGACCTAATAGAAGGAATTGAAAAACAAATGTATTCAAACAAAATAAGAAATATGTAGTAACATATTTTTATTTGGGTGTAGTTTTCTGGAGAAGAAAAGGTATATTTATATTTAATATAATTTTTTCAATTCAATTGATTTTTATTTTTCGTCAATACTATATTGAACGCGTTTGTCTCTCGTTTAGTTGTGAGAACAAGTTATTGAAAATTTCTAAGATAGTTTAGTTAATAAACGAAAAAGCATCGAATAGCATTCACCTCTTACTCACTTATCAAACAGTTATTACTTATAACCTCCCCCTCCCCCTTTCAGCAACATTCCCCTTCGCAAAGGGGGTGCTCCTGCAAAGACGTTCGAATAATGCGGGGCAGCCGAGCATGCGGGTGTGCTGTCACGATCAGGGCTGGACCCACAAAACGAACGCCCCTGTGTTTGTGGCAGATGACGTCAGCTTTGATGACACTTTAGCAAAACAACACCCACGGCCACCACCGTCATTGGGTCAATTTTCTATTTTGTTGTATTATTATTTGGATTCTGATGTTCTATTAAAAGTCATTACGTTCAGGAAAATCCTGGTACTTATGGTACTGGAATTTTTGGCTGTTGCTCCAAGAATTTACATAATGAAGAAAATTAATACAGAATATGCGATATATATAATATTTAATATAATTATTATATAAATTATTAGCTTAATTATATAAATTTGAGGAATAAATAATTAATTTTATTCTTGTTTCAAAATTTTTAAACTATACTAATATTAAGTAGATGACAGCGGCATAAAATAAAACATATACATCATTTCGTGCAAAAGTGGTTTTTACATTGAATCATAAATTATTAAAGTGTAATTTAAATTTCCATCAATAGTTTATTACAGAATGAGCTATATATAATATTCAATATAATTATCATATAAATTATTCATTAATTAACATTAATATTTTGGGGAATTAATAATTATTTTCTTCCTACTTTAAAATTTTTAAGCTCTATTAATAATAAATAAGCAGCGTCATAAAATAAAACATTTACATCAAATCGAGCAAAGTGATTTTTACATTGAATCATAAGAAATTCATAATGTGTATTTCATATTATGTAATTTAAGTTGCTATTAATCTAGTGTCATGAATTGTGGATTATAATGTCATTCAATGTGAATGTCGAAATTTATAGCATTTTTTACAAGTATAAGAAAAATAATTTCAAAAACATGAGATTATTTAAGATGACATAATTATATTAAAAGAAAATGGATCAATTTTTAGAATTTCGTCAATTTCTTTTTGTACATACTTGTATATAATTTTTTACTAATTGGTGTGTCAAGTATATAATGTAGTTATTTTTAATTATTACGTATTGCATTATGGTAAGACGACAATTATCTCTAATATATTACAGCATATTAATAAAGAATGAATTACTGTTTCCAACAATAATGATAATGAATGATAATGATATTCGTTATTATAAAGAATTAATAGATGTATCGTTTGCATATGTTTTTTAAATTGAGAGCGTCAAATTAGAGATTGAACAAAACGGAAATCATTATTTTCAGTCATTCATATAAAATTAATTATAGTTAATGATCTCCTATACTCCAATTAGTTTTGAAAAAGACAATGAATCATAATTAAAGGAATCATAAAAAATTTATTAATCAATTTATTCATCGATTTATATTTTATTTGTTATAAATCTCACGTTATACATTTCTCATTCCATAAATTGTGATGTTGTTATTGTTACCTACGACTTTACTGGAACTCAATCCATACAAATTTGGTAACTTGCCGTAGATATTAAAAGAACATATAAGCAAATCAAAATTACAAAGGGAAACGATCAGACATTTGTAACAAAAAACGACCAAAAGACCTTAAAAACAGTTAAAATCAAGTTAAATGTTCTAAGGATAAAAATTTAAAAAGCTAGAAGCACCATCACATAAGTCCGTGTGATCAGAACATGTTTTCTCTGCCCCTCCAGTAAAGAATACACAAATCACCATTCTGTTTAAGTTAAGAGTCCAGTTCCGATCAAACTAGTAGATGGGCTTTGTTCATTTTCTCTGCCTTATATAAAACACATGTATCATAGTTCACAATCCCTATTTTGGCCAGATATTCGGCCAGGCAGTCATATCCAGTTCATAATCTAAAATTGGCAACAACCTCTTGGCGAGTTTTTCCTTTCAATTTTTTCTAGTCATGCCCGATTATTTCAAAGACTTTTTCCTTTGGTGTTACTTGGATAAAATTCACTAATACACAATGACTTAATTTTTGTCCCGTATAGTTCTCCTAAAAGAATTAAGAGGGACAGGAAATTTCCAGGAACTTCTTCTTTTCCTTTTCTTGCCAGAAGATGATCTGCCCTATCGTTTCTATCAATTCCGGCATTCCATAAAATTAATCTGAAAATGTTCATCAATGTTGCCAAGTATCCATATTTTATTGTTGTTACCTAAAGATCAATTTAACTTTTGTGACATCAGGATTAATTAAATATCTCATTTAGTAACTATTTCCACAATTTCAGTAACGATCACAAATTGCCAGCAAATTATTGAAATTGAATTGCATCATTTTTAACAGCGACGATAAAATAATATTATCGCATAAGTTGCATTAAAAACCTTTAATTCCTAATATAATAGACTCTAGCAGTAATTACTCCAACAAGCATTATGCTTTTAATGCATTACTATCCCTTTCCAACAAAGCAGAAAATTAATTAAGTTAACTCAATAAAATGTGCTTAATCAGTAGATCTATTTTTAAACAAATATTCCTCGATAAAGCTTACTCAGGGGGGAAAAGAAGCATTCCATCTCTAACTCGACTTAATAAATTTTAAGTATTCGCTTGCGAACATCGGCTTATTGCCTGCATTTATCATAAAACAGGTATTAGAATTTACGTGAATATCCTATGGAATAGTTTCCTGTTTCCGGAAACAGTAGTACAAGCCGATGAATACAACAGCTGGTGTCATTTCAATGGGCTTAACGGTAATTGAGTAACAACTGCGCTTCGCTTCCGTTTCTTTTATTTACTCTGAATAAAGAGGGCTTTTCTTTTATGTTTGGATCTTAATCGGATATATTTAGCTGCAATTCGGATATTTATCCTGGTTTGTTTCACTCTGGGTGTTCCGCTGAGTCAATCAAACGACTTGATCTGTTTGGGGGACATCAGTCGCAGAGTAGCGCTGGTGTCGAGATTAAATAAACAATTTTGAACGAGATTATGCTTTCAGATGTTGGCAATAGTTAATATTGTCATGTGACTTTTTACACAGAGAAAAATGCACACGTTTAGAATCTTTCAGATATATTGTCAATATTAAAAGATACGTCTATGTTATCGTGCATTATTAATGCAATTTGTATTTTTTTTTTTTTTTTATTTTAAATTTATATATATTTTTCTTTTATTTTAAATTTATGTATTTTTTTTTTTTCCTTTATTTTAAATTTATGTATTTTTTTTTTCCTTTTTTTTTTAAATTGATGCTTGTTTGTTTTTTTTTTCCTCTAAATTTTTAGCTTTATGTTCTGTCTTTTATTTTAATTTTGAGGGAGATATTATTTTACATTTGTTTTTCACTCCAAACCCATCGTTTGTGTGTGTGTATATGTGATAATTTTGTGGATTTTTGTAGGCTTGATATCTTAATTGCGTGATATAAGTAGAGATTTTGTGGTTTATTAAAAATAAATTAATTATTTAAATATAAAATTAATAAATCGGAAAATAATGCATATAAATAATTAATTTTAAGGCAATTGAATTCAAATAAATTCTAATTGTATATTGCTTTACAATGACAATCATATACAATTTAGTCCTGTGTGTGCAGGTTGGGCAACCAGATTGTAACTGGATGAGATTGGGTTGTGATACTTGAGACACAGGTGGGAGAACTCACGGCTTTATTTACACACGTACAAACACCACACATATACAATTAGAGACATACTCTATTTATTTAAAGACAGAAAATTAGAGATTCCTGGAAGGACTCCACTTTTAGACAGAAAACCCGAAACTCGGATACGCACAGGGTGAGCGAAATATGTAGTACTTCCTCTCAGGATGAGAGTCTGTAGGTCAACTGACCATATCTCCTGAACGCCACAGGAGGAAGCATGGTTACAGTTCTAAATATTTTTCACATTTTTTTTAACAATAAAAATTAGAAAAACGTTCACACTTTCTTTTGAATTTAAGAATAAAGATTTTTTAAGAAAACATAATCAAAATTATCATTCTTAATTCAAAAATGTTTTTAAGATTCCGCTTATAAAAGAATCGTTAAATAAAGGGTAAATAATAATTTCTAACGGGTTTTTTTTTTAACAAATAATTTCTAACAGATTTTTTTTTCACTTAGTTTCTTCTTCTCATACAAAATTAAAAAGAACATTTTGACTGAAAAAAAAATGAAATGATTAAAAATGTTTTTTTAAATTTTGGGCTACCTTTTAATTATTCAAGCTATTCAACAATTATATTTTATCAGTTATCTAAGCTTTTACTCAAATTTGTTAACAGTTTTTTTTTTTTTTTTTTTTAAATATGAATACTATTTTAAAAATTACATTTCAAAATAGATAAATTTTATTTAAAAAAATAATAATTGTCCATTCAAAAAAAAAAAAACTAATTATAAAATTTTACAGTTATGTAAATTTGTATGTTATTTTAATTAAACTGTAATATTTTTTATTAAATGAAGATAATAATTTATATTGTAACCAACTACATAATTCCTATTGTTTGTCATAAACATATTGTTTATTTTTATTAAAAATTCTCTATATTTCTCAAATGTAAAGTCAAACTCAGTAAAAATAGTACAGTTATCGAAAAAAAAAAAATATTCGTCAATGATCATAAATAATCTTGGTAATCTATTAAGAAATAAAAAAAAAAATATCCTATATTTTAAGTCGCTTTCCAAAAAACTACGATAATTCAGAGTTTCTCTTCAGATTTTATATTAAGTTGTTTAAAAATTCATTATAGTGTCTTGGTAAATTACTATTACTGCGATTTATTTTTATATTTCTAACTTTTTACTGTAGAAAGTTAATTCAAATTACTCTCCACAATAAAAATAGGGTAAAAGTACGTTTAGGGTAAAAATTAAAGCATTTCCTTTGATTGAAAAATTTTTGTTTTTTATCTATAGAAATAATTCCTATACTTAATAATCCTATATATATAATATTAAAAACTTTTTTTCTATATAGAAATACTTCCTATACTTAATAATCCTATATATATAATGTTAAATATTTTTTTAACTATAGAAATACTTCCTGTACTTAATAATCCTATTTATATGTTATATTAAATACTTTTTATCTATAGAAATACTTCCTATACTACTTAATAATCCTACATATATAATATTAAATACTTTTTATCCATAGAAATACTACTATTAGTTTTTATCCTAAGCTATTATTACTTCTGTTTATATTACTTTTAATTTTTTATTTATATCTGTAAACTATGTATAAAGAAATTAAACTAACAGTACTAAAAGCTTATAAATGAGATTGAAGTATTTTTTTGTAAAAAAAAAAAAAAATTCTCAATCAAATAAAAGACTTTAATTTTTTTTTTCACCATGCACTTTGGCACAAAACACTGCAGTTGCATTGATTTAAAACAGCTTTTCTTCTCCCATCATTCTAAAAAACTCCAAATTGAATATACTGTAGTATATTAATATCTCAAGAGCTCTAAGACTCATTATAATATCTTCGTCATTAAAGTGAAACGTTTTCAACGTACATTAAACGAAAATCCTCTTAGTATTCATATGAAAAAAAGGAGTATAAATATGATAAGAGTAAGAATTCGGGATCAGGGAAAACAAAGGAAAATTCCTGGAGATAAACAAATAAGGAATGGAAATGGGAAAATCTCTGGAGAATGATTTTCCAGAAAGAAATGCGTTGTTATTTATTATGTGTTTCGAGTTTGCACGTTGTGTTGTGGTGTTTTTAATTTTCTGGGAGGTATTACTTTATTTACTCATTCCCAGGGTAAATTCCTCGCACTTTTCATCAGCAATGCTCGAAAAAAGAGTTACTTATTTAAATGAAAATGTAGGAAGACATAAAAGAGTTTTTGTTATGGAAATATTTACCGACTTAAAAATAAACTTCCATTAGATCGTTGCGTTAAGAAATTTATAATATTAAAGGTATCAATGTGTTTCTGAAGGAAACGTTTTCGATGATATTTTTATAATCCTTCTTGAAAATCGTCTAAGTATGTCTGAATTATTAAAGGAAACTTTATGCAAATTCATTATTTTTGCCATATTTTTGAGTGAATTTGTAAGAAAATAATTTAAAACGTTATTAATATTATTTTGAACAATTTACCGTGGTGTATTGGGTGTATTATAAATTTATCCCTAGTTTTTTATTTAAAATTATAATATCATTCTATTTTTTGGTAGCCTAAAATTAGTTTCAGTTAATGCTTATTGAAAAAACTTCCTATAAATTATTTTTTATATTATTATGCAGATTTTTACCTAAAAGTTTACTATGCAACATGTGAAATAAATATTTAATTGTTTCTTAGATAACTGACGCTCTGGCGCTCAGTGCCACCGGTTTTGTGTTCGAGTCCTGGCGGTGCCATGGATGTTTGTAGTGGTTTGAATTCCCCTTAAACTGTAGAGCGTTCGGCTGACAACTCTACGCCTTAAAAAGACAACATCTCATGTCTTGAAATCTGCCAGTACATGGGGCTGTTGCGCCAATAATGATAATGCTCTGATAATTATTAATTGCTTTATGATTATCTAAGCATCATCATCATTGACGCAACAGTAATTTTAAATTAGTAAAATTATTAATTTTACTATCTTAAAAAATCGCTGATAATCAAATAAATATAGGATATTTAATGTGATTAATTATCTAGTTTCATATAATTTCAGCATTTCAATAATTGCCTACAGTAATAAATGGGCGTATCTCTATAACTCAATATTATAAATTGTTCATTTTAATATATATTGCAATGTGGAATTCCAAACCATGCCATTATTTTAAATAATAGTTGTGTAAAGATAGCTATATATCTAATCAAAAACTAAAACTTTGTTACAACAAACTTTCTCTAACACAACATTCAGCAGAAAAAAATGCGATTTATTTATTCTTCACGTGGAATTTTAAATACCTTACTTTAATCACGTAAAAGAAAAATTTCGCTCCTAAAAATGATATTCAATTAATAATCCTTAAGTGGAAAAATATGAAAACACAAGAGGAAATTAAAGAGAATGAACGTCTTCCAGAAACACCATCAGTATAGCATATCTACAGCTTTGAATAGCGCATTTGCTAAACAGAAATATTCATGTCCTTCATAGTTCACGTGTTATAGAAATTTGAACTTCTCGGATACCTGAATACTGAACTAAAAAAAAAAATGAACTTTTAAACGGTTAATCCAAATTTAGTATTTCTCAGTTATCTGAATTAAAAAAAGAATATATTATGTTTCTTATGAATATAAAACTGATTAACACATCAGACATAAGACTTATCCACTCCCACGAGAAATGCAAATCAATTTCATACTGACTTTATTGATTTCCTTGTATCCTCTGTGTCATTGTCTCCCTGTAGACAGTAAAATCCAGAATCAGATATCTTAAAATATGTGTAATAAACTTTTTGTAGGTAGAAAAACTAGTTCATATTCTTAAACATATAATAAACTCTAGTAGACAGTAAAACAAGTAAATATTCTACATCTGAAAATATGTATAATAATTGTAGACAGAAAAACTAGTAAGAATCTCTGTTCTGAAAACTATATATAATAAACTCTTGTAGACAATAAAATAAATAAGAAGCCTGCATCTTAAAATATATAAACGTATAAATTTTGTCGACAGTAAGAATCCCACATTTTAAAATATACATAAACCCTTGTAGACAATAAAATAATTAAATCCAACATATTAAAAATAGAAATAATAGACTATTGTAGACAGTAGAATCTCACATCTTAAAAATACACTGAAGTAACAAAAGTCATGGGATACCTCTTAATATCGTGTCGGCTCTATTCGCCCGGCGAAGTGCAGCAACTCGACGTGGCATGGACTCAACAAGTCGTTGGAAGTCTTCTGCAGGAATAAACTCGATACGTCCATAGTGAAAAACTCGATGATGTCCCATAAATGCAATGGGATTCATGTCGGGCGATCTGGTGGCCAGATCATTCGTTGAATTCTAAAGAATGTTCTTCAAACCAAAAATCGTTGTTTATCCATGAATGGCTAATAAAGCTCCAGTCAATGTTCGGTCCAGTCCCACCAGAGGACCAAGTCCATGCCAGAAAAACAGCCCACGCCATTACGGAGCCACCACCAGCTTGAACAGTGCCTTGCTGAAGTTTGGGTCCAGGGCTTTCGTGTGGGGTCTGCGCCACACTCGAACCCTACCATCAGCTCTTACCAACTGAAATCGTGACTCATCGGACCTGGCCACGGTTTTCTATTATATGCCCACGAAGTCGCTGCAAGCGATGTCGTTCTGCCAGTAAAGGCACTAGTCGGTTTTCTGCTGGAATAGCCCAAGAAAGCCAAATAAGAAAGTCCCCTTGTACGTCCCACATTGATTTCTGCGGTTATTTGCATCTTAAAAAGGCGTCGCCGGTCTCGGTCGTTAAGTGCAACCACTGCGCTGTCCATGGTGGGATGTTATGCTTGAAATTTACTCTCGGCACACTCTTGACACGGTTGATCTGGGAAGAATCTAACGATTTTAAAATATAACATTCCGCGTTCAAACTGGTAATTTGTAGAAAACCCTCTTCAAAATAATTAAGAATCCAACATATTAAAAATAGAAATATATAGCTATCCTATGAATTTTGTAGTGTATATAATAAACAGTAGGATTCTCACATCTTAAACTATATATAATAAATTCTTGTAGACAGTAAAGAAACACAATAAGACAGAATCACTTGAGACAGTAGCAAATAAGAATCCCACATTTTAAAATATATATAATAAACTCTTGTAGACAGTAAAAATCCCACATCTCAAAAGATATATAATAAACTCTTGTAGACAGTAAAACAAATAAAAATCCTACATCTTAAAAATATGTAATAAACTCTTGTAGACAGACTTAAAATATATAATAAACTCTTGTAGACATAATAATCCTACATCTTAAAAATTCTTTAGACAGTAAGAATCTTACAACTAAAAATATGTATATATAATAAACTGTTGTAGACAGTAACACAAATAAAAAATCCTACATCATAAAATATATATAATAAACTGTTGTAGACGGTAAAACAAGTAAGAATCTTCCATCTTAAAAATATATTTCATACACCATACAAATGCAGAAACATTATGTGCACTCATGCCTACCATAAAACACACCCATGCTTTGATCTGTGGTATCCTTCTGCGTGTCGGAACTCCCCCAAACGATCACGAAAGGGTGTTTTGTGTCGGGTATTTGCCGATCTGTCGCTACGTCCCTTGCCAATCTCCCCGGGTGGGGCAGGGGTGAGCAAAGATAAACAGCCCAATAGATATGATCGTTTGTTTTATTCATGGAGACGTTTGTGAGCAATTCGTCCTTTCACTGGCAATCCCATTGCCTCTTTTACGACGGCCTCTTTTACGACGGCTTTTCTGTTGAAATATGTAGATAAGCCAATTATTGCCTCCGCAGTTTTTTCCAACCAGATGGTACGAGCGACCTTGTTTCAGCTCTTGGTTCTTTTCTGTGATTCATTTATGAAAATATGTATTGATAAGTACTACCATTTTCAATTGATAAATTATGCAATTTCTTTTATAATAATTGAGACTTGATAGTTATTTAGTTAAATTGATTGTAATTATGGAAAATTTCTGAAGAAAAGATCAGTGCAGTGTTCAGTATGGTTCCATCTAAAAAAAGATGGTAGCCATTCGGTAGTTAATTCCTTTGTCTATGTTTTATATAAATTATTGTGTTACTTCTAGGACGGCGATCGCTCTTTCTGTTGAAATATGTAGAGACAATTGTTGCCTTTTATCTATGGTTCCGTTGTGTTTAAAGCAGTTAAGTCTGGTATTTTATGTGGTAATTTTTTCCTTTGTTTGAGTAGATCCAGATTTTCAATTTATACCAGCACAAAGTTGTGAGTAAATTATATTGAATTTCAAAGTGCTGCCATTTTCAGTAATGTGACTGTGAGATAAATTGTAGCGTTTTTTTTTTTTTTTTTTTTTTTTTGTTTGAAGATAGTTTAGATAGTTATTTAGTTAAATTGATCGTAATTATGGAAAATTTCTGAAGAAAGGGTCTTTTAAACCGGATTTTCTTACTGTAAATTCATAAAATTGCCCTGTAACATAAAAAAAATAGATAAATAGCAAGTGGCCATTAGACTCAATAGAATAGGAAACTTATAAATTAAATATTAAAAAAAAAGTTTATTTCATCTTTTTAGTAAATTGTTTCTGCCATTTTTTGATGTTATAAATGAAATTATTCTATCAATTACTTTGATATGTTTTTATATAAATTCTTGATTTTATTTTAGTTTTGTAAGCTTATATACGTACAAAACAAATTTCATATTATTCTGTAAAAGTGTTAAAAGAGTATTCTGTATTAAAAGAGTATTTTAAAAACATTCATTATTTATTTACTAATAATATTCCATATATTAACTAAGGTTTCTGCAGCGCAATAATTTGATGAAATAAATTATTCAAATATTAAAATGAATCAACTCATAGCTTTTATGTTAAGATTTAATTTTCCATAAATGCGTCAATTTTCTTAAAATTATGTCTTCCTATTTATGAATCAAATTAATAATAGAGATCATATTATGTATAGAGACTTTCATTATCAATTCATTCGACAGTTTGTTTGCTCCTATAGGAAATATTAATTGCTGAATTCTATTTAATATAATAATTATATATTATTCGAATACAATAATTACTTTATTATAGTCAGTACAAATATTGTTACCAGTGGCAGGTAAACTTCTGAGATATTAGAATCCGTTAAATTTTTTTTAGAAATAGTAAAAAGTCACATATATAATAAAAAATTTAATGTAATATTACAATTCTTAATATATTTTTATTAGATGTATGAAAAAAACACAGCAAAAATGCATATTACATTTTTGGTTATCATAGGCCCTCGAAATTTTGCCAGACTTATAAAATATATATAATCTCCATCAAACTTCAAACTGGTACCAGTACCAAACTGGTACCTGGTAAATCATATGTAATCACAAAATGTCCACTAGGCTCAAGAGCTGCAATTTTCCCCCGTCCTAATCTCTCTTCTTGAAAAGCTAGTTGTATCATGTTTAAAAATAATCTCTTGCTTATTTTTAAATAACTTTTAACCATCCTAAAAAAATATAGCCTGTAGCTTTTTTAGTTAAATTGATGTTTAAATCACATTTCTCGAGCACTCACTTTTTAAGGAATCTTATACAACTGATTTACATACAATTGCAATATTTTGAGTGAATCTTAAAATGCTTCTAGTGTACGATGCTGTACGCTATCTATGGCGAGACAGCCCCTTGTATCCCCAAATGGTGATTCAGTCTCATCCCCCTTCCCTTTTAAATCGTCTTATCGTGTAGCAATCCTGAGAGTTTCCTGTTACTCATCCACTAAACTGAATCGTTGTACAATATGGCTCTTAAGTTGCCGTTTTGGGCCATCATCCATGATGCACGTGATACCAATAAGTTTCCTATGTCATTCCAATATTTATGGAAACATAATTTATATCGTTGCACCCATTCTTACACATACGCTCTGAAAAACAAATTAATTTTTATATATTAATTAAACAATTGAACTGCATGATATAATCATATAAAGATCATAAATCATAGAATCATATAAAGACAAAATTCGACTTCTAACTATTTCTTTATATTCCCATGATATAGTTGTCCCAGTTGTGACATTTATCAGTGCTCCAACAGGTTATATGTATAATTATTGATAATTAGTGTTATAGCTCTGATGCTCTAGAAATAACAATAAAAGAATTTTTGCAAAAAATGTCCTAATTCTGAAAGAAATTTACCAGCGAAATTTAGTACATTTTATTTAGTTGTAAATCCGTCTTGTTGTCTATTGTCGACTTCATTAAGTTGTGCATTTATGATTGTATTTATATACATTATTATTCTTTATTTTATATTAACGCATTTTATACCTTTTAAAACATTTATTACAATAAATTTTATACACCATTTAAATTGCTAATAATTTTATACACTTCTTTCTCCTCTTTTTTTTTTTTTTTTTTTTCCAA
This sequence comes from Caerostris extrusa, assembly GCA_021605095.1. Taxonomy (NCBI): domain Eukaryota; kingdom Metazoa; phylum Arthropoda; class Arachnida; order Araneae; family Araneidae; genus Caerostris; species Caerostris extrusa. Next base: position 100,253 of record BPLR01010831.1, read on the forward strand.
GTCTTTACAATAACGTATTTTTTTCTGCATTTAAGAAACTACTTGCAAACTTTTTTAATAAGTTTTGTTTACCATTTGCATTTTTGATAATGCTGTTTATTGCTTGTTTGTTTTCAAAGATTTTTACATTTACTTATTTTCTAAATTTCTACAACAATTGTCCTATTAAGAGTTGTTTACTACCTGTTTTACTTTTGTGATGGAGGAAGAATGAAGATTAATTAAAAAATAAATATTTAAATAAATAAATAAAAATAATAAAAATAATAGACTGGCATGAAGAAAAGAAACGTTTATTGGGAAATTATTTAACAAAAATTAAAAATGATTCCAAAGATTCCTTTTTTTCCTTTGAAAACTTTAATTTTTTTTAACAAAAAATTAATTACAAATCTTAACCAATAAACCTGTATTGAAAAAAATAGTTGAAATCTACTTTTGAACACTGATCATTTTTTTTATGAAAACTATTTGTTCAAATTACAGTAATTAATTCCTTAAGACTTAATAACGAAATTTGAATTGAATAACAAAAGATAATATTAAACATAACTTATTATATACATGTCATTTCTGATTTACAAAATAGTTAGTAATAAAATAGATAATTCTCCTAAACATCAACCCATCACAAAACACAAGATTAAAACCAAGGATAAATCCTACCAGCAGATGAAAAATCTAGAATGCAGTCCAAGAAAAAGAGCAAATTTGAATTGAATTAAAAAAGAAAATTTTAAACATAACTTTTTATTTGCATGTCATTTTTCTTTGTAGCGCCGAGATTAAAGACACAAACTAGTTAATAATAAAATAGATAATAGACAATTCTGCTAATTTGAATTGAGCAAATTTGAATTGATAAACAAAAGAAAATATTAAACAAAACTTTTTATAAAAGATACAAACCAGTTAATAAACTAACTTACAAACTAGTTAATCATAAAATAAAATAGATAATTGACAATTCTCCTAATTTGAATTGAGCAAATTTGAATGGAAATGACAAAAGAAAATATTAAATAAAACTTTATATAAACGATACAAAGTTAATAAATTAACTTACAAACTAGTTAATAATAAAATAGATAATAGGTATTTCTCCTAAACTTCAACCCATCACAAAACGCAAGATTAAAACCAAGGATAAATTCAACCAGCAGATGAAAATCTAGAATGCAGTCCAAAAAAAAAAGCAAATTTGAATTGAATCAACAAAAGAAAATTTTAATGAAAATTTTTTTTATTTGCAAGTCATTTTTCTTTGTAGCGTCCAGATTAAAGATACAAACTAGTTAATAATAAACAAACTAACAATTCTACATTTGAATTGAGAAAATTTGTTAAACAAAAGAAAATATTAAACAAAACTCAGTTAATAAACTAACTTACAAACTAGTTAATCATAAAATAAAATAGATAATTTTCAATTCTCCTAATTTGAATTGAGCAAATTTGAATGGAATAACAAAAGAAAATATTAAATAAAACTTTTAAAATAGCAGATATTAACTTACAAACTAGTTAATAATAAAATAGATAATAGGTACTTCTCCTAAACTTCAATCCATCATAAAATATAAGGTTAAAACCAAGGATAAATCCAACCAGCACATGAAAATCTAGAATACAGTACTAGCAAAAAAAAGCAAATTTGAATTGAACAACAAAAGAAAATATTAACCATAACTTTTTATTTACATGTGATCTCTCTTTGTAGCATCTAGCTTTACAAACTAGTTAATAATAAAATAGATAATGACAACTCTTTTAAACTTCAATCCATCACAAAATACAAAAAGAAAAGAAGTTCTCAAGAAAGAGAGTTTTAAGAGAAAAGAAAGAGTTTTTCATGAAAAAAAGCAAATTTGAATTAAATAACAAAAGAAAATATTAAACATGACTTTTTATTTACGTGTCATTCCTTCTTTACAAAAAGAGTTAATAATAAAATAGATAACAGCTAATTCCCTAAACTTCAATCCATCCCAAAGTACAAGATTAAAACCAAGGATAAATCCAACCAGCAGATGAAAATCTAGAACACAGACCAAGAAAAAAAAAAAAATCACCCAAACCAACTACCTCACCCTTCGAAATTTAACTCATTCTCCCTTTTCACCATTCCTCCCTCCTTTTTTTTACCCCAGAAAAGACGGGGACTTTTCTTTTCTGCTCTTTCTTCTTTCTTTTCTCTATACGTCACTTCCGAGTGTCGGACGTAATTGAAGCTCTTAGGAAAGAAACAGAACTGCATCCACCCCTCTTCTTCCATTGTGAAAAAGATGGATCGTCAGACGATGTGCCTCTCGACCCCCTCCCCATCCCCACCCCCTTCCCGATGATCGTTCTCTGGGTGCTGAGTATGGAGATGTGTCCGTTCCCGGGTTTTTGGGGGTGGGAGACGATTTATATCTCTCTTTCTTAGAAGTCTTGTTAGGGGCTCAAAATATGAAACTGTAAGAAGTGGCAAAGGGGTGGGCTACAAAATGAAATTGAAACCGTCTGCGATTCGATTACATGTATTTCGATTTCTGAGATTAACCGATTCATTGATATAGATTCAAACAATTATGATTGAATGACATGTGTTTAGATTCAAGTAATTGTGCGATTCAATGATATGTGTTTAGATTCAAGTAATTGGCGATTCAATTATATGTATTTGGTGTTTATATGTGTTTGGTGATTCAATTATATGTATTTCTGCGATTATCCGATTCAATGATATGTGTTTAGATTCAATTAATTATGCGATTCAATGGCATGTGTTTAGATTCAAGTAATTGTGCGATTCAATGATATGTGTTTAGATTCAAGTAATTTGTGCGATTAATGTGTGTTTAGATTCACGTAATTGTGTGATTCAATGATATGTGCTTATAGTAGATTCAAGCAATTGTGCTATCCAACAATTTGTACTTAAATTCAAGCGAATGTGCGATTCAATTATATGTATTTGGATTTCTGTTATTATTCGATTCAGGGAATTATTTAGATTCAAGTAATTGGGCGATTCAATGATTTCTGCTTAAATTCAAGCAATTGTGCTATCCAACAATTTGAACTTAAATTCGAGTGAATGTGCGATTCAATTATATATATTTGAATTTTTGCGATTATCCGATTCAATTTTATGAGACAGCTTCAATCAATTGTGCGAGTCAAGGATTTGTGCTTAGATTCAAGCAACTGTACGATCAAATAATTTGTTCTTTTAATGAATGTGCGATTCATGGGTATGTGTTTAGATTCAAGCTATTTTACCAAGAGGTTCTTTAATTGTTTAAATTTAAGTATTTGCGTGATTCAATAACGTATTTAAATTGAAGCGATTGTACCATGCTTTCTAATAATGTATTTTTCCAGCGTTTATAAAGCTCAATCATATGTAAAAGCTCAATCATATTCTTGTGATTGTACCATATCATTCAGTAATGTGCGTTTTCAAGCGCTTATGAAGCTCATTCATATGTGTAAATTGAAGCGGTTTTACCATGCTATTCAATAATGTATTTTTCAAGCGCTTATAAAGCTCAATCATATGTGTAAATTGAAGCGATTTTACCATGCTTTTCAACAATATATTTTCAAGCGGTTATAAAGCTCAAACCTTATCGCTTATTTGTCTTTAAGTACACTTCAACGTATATGTGTGCTTTTTGAATTAAAATTATTTTGACAGAAAAAGTAATTTTTTTGAGAGTCATTTACACCGAAATTCTCAAAAAAAATAAAAACAAGGACTTAATTTTAAGTCAGTATTGATGATATTTTATTCTCTATAATAAAATTACCTCGTAAACCTAGTGATTCTTTTGTTCCACTTGTGAATCCATTAGCAGGCCCCCAACTGGTAGAGGCGGGAGAAGGAATTAGTAATTTCGGGAGGACTTTCAAAGATAATCTACATAATACATTTCATTTCTACATCATCTACATCATAGTAATAATCTACATCATACATCTACATTTCTTTCTTAGTGAATCTTTTGTTCCACTTGTGGATACCATTAACAATCCCCAGACTGGTAGAGGAGGAGGAGTTATTCCTTCCGGGAGGACTTTCAAAGATAATGTCCTGCATTTGAGTGCAGTATAGGCGAAAACTCGAAAACCCCACCAGGCAAGCTGATTAGATGAAAAAAAAAAAAAAAAACATACTCAATGGTCATTAAATTAACTCGTTCCTGAAATCAGTGACTGCAATGAGCAGATCAGATTTTTTTCCATCTAAAAGCCTTCCTTTTTGGTTATCTTTAAGATTTAGTATTTTATAATGTTACTTTGTTAATGAGATAGAATTAGCTATTGATAGTGATTCTATCTCAATAGCATTTTATACAACATTATTAATTGTAAATGAACAATAGAATTTCAAAGAATACATACTTAGATAAATTTGATCTTATTCAATATATTTTTGTAAAATTCAACACAAAACCCTCATTTTAGTAAAAATATTTTACTGTGTATAATAAGAAAATTTTACACATTTTGTTATAATTTCACTAAACTTTCCGTGTAAGTAATAATACATTAAAATTAAACTTTTCAAGTGGTTCTTGAAAACTCTATATAGAAATCAGTAATCCAATATTGGTTATTTAAATATATCATAATCATCGTCATCATTGGCATAACATCCCCATGGTGGGCCAAGGCCGTCTGCCTGATAGCAGATTTCAAGACAAGAGATTTTTTTTTTTTTTTTTTTTTTACGGGGTAAAGTTGTCAACCCTAGGCTCAAAGTTTACAATCATATTGGACCTAAGACCTATGGTTTAAAGTGGATTCCGCATCACTACAAACATCCGTGGCACCGCCGTAACTCGAACCTGAAGCCTTTGATACAGAGCGCTAGTCAATCGGTCATCCAGCCCCTATTTAAATATATAAGAAGGATTAATCTAGCATAAAGGTGAATGAGTATATTTTTTCAATTACAAATAATGATTAGAAAGACTTTTACATTTCTTTTTTTTTTTTTTTTTTTTTAAAAATCACATCAAACAAGACATCAATTGATATATTATCAAAATGTTTATTTATGATACGATAATTGATAACAAATAAAAAAAAAAGATACAATAAAAATATAATTATACTATAAAATCAACAACCCCTGCATTTAAATAATTTATATTTCTTATAATTTTCTACCTTCAATTTCTTGCAAATTTTAAAAATTCATGAACCTAAAACTAATAATAATAATGAGAACTTATTTTGCTTGTGATCAACAAAGGCTATTGATATGTAAATGATTCCTTCTCTTTTCGCTTAATTTGTGACGAACGATGGCAAAGAAAATGCAATGCTCTTCAAAATTATTTAGTAATTCATTGTTAATATTCTTGAATTGATGAATATGAAAGCGTCAGAGATTTTTTTAAAGCATAATTCTTGATTGAAATGGTGGTCATGAATAATTTGTGTTTTAAAAAAGATAATGTTTTACGTTAGATTGCATTTAGATTGATTCCTAAAGACAAATAATTATCATGCAAATTCCTCAACAATATAAAGTTGATGATACCCTGAGTTTTTAAAAACTGCAAATCTTTGTAATCAAGATTTAAACAAAAATATGATTATGCATCGCCAGGACTCGAACTCAAAACCTGGGGAACAGAGCGCTAGTCAAACGGCCATCAAGCCCCTATTAAATATATAAGAAGGATTAATCTAACATAATGGGAAATGTGTATATTTTCAGTTAGAAATAATGATTATTAAGACTTTTTTTTTTCCAAAATAATCGCATAAAACAACATATTAATGAATATATTTTCAAAATGTTTATTTATGATGTGAAAATCGAATTCAAAAATAAAAGAATAAAAAACTATGAAATAAAAATGGAATTTTATTGTAAAATCAACAACGCCTGCATCTAAATAATTTACATTTCTTATAATTTTCATACCTTCAATTTCTTGCAAGTTTTGAAAATTCATGAACCTAATACTAATAAGGAGAACTTATTTTGCTTGTGATCCACAAAAGCTATTCATATGTAAATGATTCCTCCGCTTTCGTTTAATTTGTGATGTAAAAGAAAATGCAATGCTCTTCAAAATTATTTAGTAATTCATTGTTAATATTCTTGAATTGATAAATATGAAAGCGTCAGAGAATTTTTAAAGCAAACTCTTGATTGGAAATGGTGCTCATGAATAATTTGTGTGTCTTAGAAAGAGACAATGTATTACGTTAGATTGCATTTAGATTGATTCCTAAAGATAAGTAATTGCCATGCAAAATCCTCAACAATATAAATTTGATGACACTCTGAGTTTTTTAAAAAGTGCAAATCTTTGTAATCAAGATTTAAGCAAATATATGATGAAGATTTTAAAAAATCCCTTGTTTGAAAAATAAAATAACAGCAAGAAATATAGCATGATGATGAGGTTGATTTTATGAGGTTGTAACTAATTTTTCGTTAGAAAATAATTTAAGTTGATATGGTAAGTGTGAGGAATATTTTAGTTTTACATGAGAATTTAAGCGTGATTTTCAATTTTGGAAACGAATCAATAATAGCAATTTCAATATTTCTAATGAAATTTTATGAAATATATTCTGATTATTATAACTCAAACTGCAAGACTGTCTAGAATATGTATGGAATCTTTATATTTTTATTAAGTACGTATAACATTATTTTTTTAATATTGAAAAGAAATTTCTTAATAAAGGACTTTGGGGAAAAAATGTAATTCGTAGTAACTCTTGTATAACTGTACAGAAATCAGTAATCCAATATTGTTTATTTAAATATATCATTATCAACATTATTGGCGCAACAGCCCAATGGTGGATCAAGGCCTACTAGCAGATTTCGAGAAAGGAGATGTCTTTTTTTTACAGGGTAGGGTTGTCAATCCTACGCCCAAATGCTCTACAGTCATATTAGACCGGGACCTACGGGTTTAAAAATGAATTCCGAACCACTACAAACACCCATAGTACCGCCGGGACTCGAACCCGAAACATGAGCATGACTTTCCATGAGTCAATCGGCCCTATTTAAATGAATAAAAAGGATTAATCTAACATACTGACAAAATGTGTATTTTTTCAATTATAAATAATTATTATTAAGACCTTCGCTTTTTTTTTCAAATAATCCTACCAAACAAGATATTAATTAATATACTATCAAAATGTTTATTTGTGATGTGAAAATCAAAATTCAAAAACAGAAGAATAAAAAAAAACTATGAGATATAAATAAAATTTTACTGTAAAATCAACAACCCCTGCATCTAAATAATTTATATTTCTTATAATTTTCTTACTTTCAATTTCTTGCAACTTTTGAAAATTCATGAACCTAAAAACTAATGATAATAACTTAGAACTTATTTTTGCTTGTCATCAACAAAAGCTATTCATATGTAAATGATTCCTACTCTTTTTTCGTTTAATTTGTGATGAACGGTGGCAAAGAAAACGCAATGCTCTTCAAAATTATTTAGTAATTCATTGTTAATATTCTTGAATTGATGAATATGAAAGCGTCAGAGAATTTTCTTTAAAAGCATACTCTTGATTGTAAATGTTACTCATGAATAATTTGTGTCGTAAAAGAGGTAATGTTTTACGTTAGATTGCATTTAGATTGATTCCTGAAGACAAATAATTGTCATGCAAAAGTCTCAACAATGCAAAGTTGATGACGCCTGAGTTTTAAAAAACTGCAAATCTTTGTAATCAAGATTTAAACAAAAGTATGAGTAAAATTTGTTAAAAATCAGTTGTTTGAAAATTAAAAATAGAAAATTTAAATTTTTGAATGCACAGAAACTTTACGAGGTTGCATAATCCATTTTTCTTTAGAAAATAATTTAAACTGATATAGTGAGTCTCAAATATATTTTAGTTTTACATGAGAAATAAAGCTTGATTTCCAATTTTTGTAAACGTATCAATAATATCAATTTCAACATTGCTAATGAGATTTTATGAAATATATTCTGATTATAATAATTAGAACCGCAAGACTGTCTAGAATATGCTTGGGATCTCCTATATTTTCATAAGAACATTAGGTTTAAGTTCTTTTTATATTAAAAATAATTAATTAATTAAGAATTAGAAAAGATTTTTTAATTAAGAATTTTAGAAAAAAAAATTTATTTATTTTTAACGAATATTTATTTCAAAAGGATTTATAAGATTATAACAGCTTATTTATTAATTAAAAAGTTATACTTTGATAACAAATAAATCAAAAAAATTTAGAAAAAAACACTTTTTTCTTCATAAATTCATCTAGCTTTGTCACGCTTAAGAAATTAAAAAAAAATATCTTATTTTTGTGATCAATTGCTTTTGTTTAAAAAATTAATACAGTTTTTAAAATTTTCTTTCTTTTAAATTTAAAACAGCACATTTCTAGAAAATACATCAATAATTTAAAATGCAAATAAGAAATAATCGCAAAGCTCAGAATAAGACATTTTTAGTATGAAAAATATTTTTGACGCCGAAAAAATTGATTTCGATTTCCGAGATATCTTTCTTATTCATGAAATGCGAAATTAAATACATAATTGATTTTATGCGTGACACCAAATGCATTAAGGATTTATTTTTCCATAAAAATATTTTCTTGTCTTATGATTTCTCTCGGTGTTTGCATAAAGAATTTTGATAGCTTATTCCATTAATAACAATGATTTCCCGCCTAAAAAAAAAAAAAAAAAATTGCAATACATATCGTATGAAAAATAACTCATTGAAACAGATGTGATATGAAACAAAAATAACAAAAAAAAAAAAAAAAGAAAACATCGAAAAACCGATATTGTTTAAAAAAAAAAAGAAGGTGTGAGAAAAAAATTAAAGAAAGAACAATTTCTTCTTCGGTATAAGATTGTAATAAACAGTCATTTGGTTTTGTGTTTACGAAAATTCGAAAGAAGCTTTTAATGATGGCCGAAACAAATGGGCACGTTGCCGCTTGGGAATTGGAATAAAAAAAGCAATATTAAGGCAAGATTACAAATGAATTTTTGTCGCATTTGAATAATAATAAATAAAAAAAAAAAAAGAAAGGCTCGAATTCTAGCGCCGATAAATTTTTCCGGAAAAAAATAATAAAATCATAGTCGTGACAAACGACTTTTGCCAAACGAGAAATAAAGAACAATAAAAAAAAAAAAATAGAATGAATTTTCTCTCAAATATACCTGTGTTCTAAATGACTGTAAGAAATGGCGAAAACAACCACCTTCAGTTGTGGAATTTGATTAGGGATTTTACTGTGCATTTTCGACAAAGCTAAAAAGGAAAATAATAATGAATATTTCTTTTTACGTAATGTTGTGAATAGAAAACTAAAATCTTTATTTATTTATTTATTTATTTTCTAACAAAGAAAGACTTTGTTATCTAAATTTACTGTTGAGAATTTCTTTTTTATCTCTCAAGTGAAAAAAAGTGAGTATTATTATTAGTATTTTTCTTTTTAGAAGTTGATGTTAAATTGTGTGGAAAAGAAGTTTAATTTAAGAGAAGTGGTGATATTTTTATATGGTGTTTAATTCTCAAGGAAATTTGGGAGCATGAATTGAAACGCTGAATTTAAATTTAGATGGCGTGATACTGAATTTTAGTTTATGATAGCATTTGTTTTTTGAAACTAAAAAGCGCCGAATCTAAACAGTTTATTCATAAGAAAAAAAAAAACATCTGGTTTGAATAGTAATAATAAAAAAAAAATTTTAAAAGAAATGCCTTTGGGAAACACCTGCTTGTTTAAGTTTATTTTCCTTCTACAATTTGTTTACAAAACAGTCGAAGAAATTTATTCTTTATTTAACCATTCTTATTGAATAAAGAAAGAAAAATCCTTTACTTAAAATTCTGTTATTGTTATTTTTTAGCATTACATAGGTCAATTTAAATTTTTATAAGTGTAGAATTTTTAAATAAAAATATTGTTCTTAGAAAAAAACCAACTTATTTTTAACGAATATTTATTTCAAAAGGATTTATGAGATTATAAGAGGCAATATATCAACTAAAATTATATTTTGATAATGAATAAATCGAAAATTTTTCTTAGAAATAAACACTTTTTTCCATAAATTTAAAAACTTACCATGCTTATGAAATTTTTTAAAAAAATAATTCTTATGTTTGTGTTCAATTGCTCAGGTTGCTATAGTGTTTTTTAAAAAATTAATGCAGTTTTTAAAATATTCTTTCTTTAAATTTAAAACAGCACATTTATGAAAGATGCATCAATAATTTAAAATGCAAATAAGAAATAATCGCAAAACTCAGAAGACATTTTTTTAGTATGAAAATATTTTTTGACGCCGAAAATATTGATTTCTATGTCGGAGATATCTTTCTTATTCATGAAATGCGCAATTAAATACATAATTGATTTTATGCGAGACACCAAATGCATTAAGGATTTATTTTTCCGTAAAAATATTTTCTCGTCTCATGATTTCTCATGGTTGTTTGCATAAAAGAATTTTGATAGCTTATTCCATAAATAACAATGATTTCCCGCCTAAAATAAAAAAAGAAAAGTTGCAATACATATCGTATGAAAAAATAACTCATTGAAACAGATGTGATATGCAACAACAATAACAAAAACAACAAAAAAAAGAGAACATCAAAAAACCGATATTGTTTTTTTTTAAAAAAAGAACGTGCGAGAAAAAAAGAATAAAAAAAAAGAGCAATTTCTTCTTCGGTATAAGATTGTAATAAACAGTCATTTGGTTTTGTGTTTACGAAAATTCGAATGAGAAGCTTTTAATGATTGCCGAAACAAATGGGCACGATGCCGCTCGGGAATTGAATAAAAAAAAACAATATTAAGGCAAGATTACAGATGAATTTTGTCGCATTTGAATAATAATAAAAGAAGAAGAAAAGAAAGGCTCGAATTCTAGCGCAGATAAATTTTCGCAAAAAAAGAAAATAATAATAAAATCAGAGTCGTGACAAACGACTTTTGTTAAACGAGAGAATATAAAGAATAAAAAGAAAAAGAAAAAATAGAATGAATTTTCTCTCAAATATACCTGTGTTCTAAATGACTGTAAGAAATGGCGAAAACAACCACCTTTCAGTTGTGGAATTTGATTAGGGATTTGACTGTGCATTTCCGACAGAGTTAAAAAAAAAGGAAAATAATAATGAATTTTTCTTTTTTACGTAATGTTGTGAATAGAAAAACTAAAATCTTTTATTTATTTATTTATTTATTTATTTATTTTCTAACAAAGAAAGACTTTGTTATCCAAATTTATTGTTGAGAATTTCTTTTTTTTTATCTATCAAGTGGGAAAAAAAAAAGTGAGCATTATTATTAATATTTTTCTTTTTAGAAGTTAATGTTAAATTATGTGAAAAAGAAGTTTAATTTAAGAGAAGTAGTGATATTTTTATATGGTGTTTAATTCTCGTGGGAAATTTAGGAGCATGAATTGAAACGCTGAATTTAAATTTAGATGGCGTGATACTGAATTTTAGTTTATGATCGCATTTGTTTTGAAACAAAAAGTCTCGAATCTAAACAGTTTATTCGTGTAAAAAAAAAGACATCTGGTTTAAATAATAATAAAAAAATTTTTAAAAGAAATGCCTTTGGAAAACGCCTGTTTGTTTGATAGCGCTTTTAAATTTTTTTTCCTTCTACAATTTGCTTAAAAACAGCTGAAGAAATTTATTCTTTATTTAATCATTCTTATTGAATTTAAAAGAAAAATTCTTTACTTAAAATTCAGTAATTGTCATTTCTTTTAGCATTAGGTATGTCAATTTAGATTTTTATATGTGTAGAAAACTTTTATTTCATGAATAATTTTCTTATGTATGGAATGAAGCTTCAGAATATTAAAAATAATTTTATCCTTTATTTTTATCGCCTAATCTAAAACAATATCCTAAAATTGTAGTAAATGAATTAAGAATCATTTCTCCGATAAAAATTTTAAATAATTATACAGTTAAAATAAATAATAATAATAAATTCTTATTTTGTGTTCAATTACTTAGGTTGCTGTTGTTTAAAAACAATTAATACAGTTTTAAATATTCTTTCTTTAAATTAAAAACGCCATATTTATGAAAGATGCATCAACAATTTAAAATGCAAATAAGAAATAATCGCAAAACTCAGAAAAAGACATTTTTTTTTTTTTTTTTTTAGTACGAAAAATATTTTTTGACACCGAAAAAATTGATTTCTATTTCCGAGATATCTTTCTTATTCATGAAATGCGCAATTAAATACATAATTGATTTTTATGCCAGACACCAAATGCATTAAGGATTTATTTTTCCATAAAAATATTTTCTTGTCTCATGATTTCTCTCGGGGTGTTTGCATAAAGAATTTTGATAGATTCTTCCATTAATAACAATGATTTCCCGCCTAAAAAAAAAAAAAAGTTGCAATACATATCGTATGAAAAATAACTCATTGAAACAGATGTGATATAAAACAACAATAACAAAAACAACAAAAAAAGAAAACATCAAAAAACCGATACTGTTTTTTTAAAAAAAGAACGTGCGAGAAAAAAAGAAAAAAAAAGAACAATTTCTTCTTCGGTATAAGATTGTAATAAACAGTCATTTGGTTTTGTGTTTACGAAAATTCGAAAGAAGCTTTTAATGATGGCCGAAACAAATGGGCACGTTGCCGCTCGGGAATTTTAATAAAAAATAAAACAATATTAAAAGCAAGATTACAGATGAATTTTTGTCGCATTTGAATAATAATAAAAAGAAGAAGAAAAAAAAGAAAGGCTCGAATTCTAAAGCAGATAAATTTTCGAAAAAAATAATAATAAAATCATAGTCGTGACAAACGACTTTTTTGCCAAACGAGAAATAAAGATTAAAAAATAAAAAAAAAAACAGAATGAATTTTCTCTCAAATATACCTGTGTTCTAAATGATTGTAAGAAATGGTGAAAAACAACCACCTTTCAGTAGTGGAATTTGATTAGGATTTGACTGTGCATTTTCGTCAAAGCTAAAAAAAGGAAAATAATAATGAATATTTCTTTTTTTTACGTAATGTTGCGAATAGAAAAACTAAAATCTTTTTGTTTATTTATTTATTTATTTTCTAACAAAGAAAGACTTTTGTTATCTAAATTTACTGTTGAGAATTTCTTTTCTATCTCTCAATTGAAAAAAAAAGTGAGTATTATTATTAATATTTTTTTTTAGAAGTTGATGTTAAATTGTGTGGAAAAGAAGTTTAATTTAAGAGAAGTAGTGATATCTTTATATGGTGTTTAATTCTCAGGGGAAATCTAGAGCATGAATTGAAACGCTGAATTTAAATTATATGGCGTGATAAGAATTTTAGTTTATGATCGCATTTGTTTTTGAAAGCATTAAATTTTCTTATTATAAGAAAAGCATCGAATCTAAACAGTTTATTCTTTTATTCATAAGAAAAAAAGTCATCTGGTTTGAATAATAATAATAAAAAAAAATGTTAAAAGAAATGTCTTTGGATAACACCTGCTAGTTTGAATACTTGTTGTAAGTGCTTTTTAAATTTATTTTCCTTCTACAATTTGTTTAAAAAACAGTCGAAGAAATTTATTCTTTATTTAATTCTTATTGAATAGGAAAAGAAAAATATTTTACTTGAAACTCTGTGATAGGTATTTTTTAGCCAATCTATATGTTCAATTGAATTATTGTGAATCTATATGTTCAATTTAGATTTCTATATGTGTGGAAAACCTTTATTTCATGAATATTTTTATGTAACGAATGAACCTTAAGAGTTTTAAATATAATTATATCCTTTGTTTTTGTTTTCTAATTTAAAAAAATGTCACAAAACTATACGAAAAGAATTAAGAATCATTTCTCCGTCAAAAATTTTAAATAATTATACAAATAAAAAAAAAAATAATGATGCATTCTTATTTTGTGTTCAATTACTTAAGTTGCTGTTGTTCAAAAACAATTAATACAGTTTTAAAATATTCTTTCTTTGAATTTAAAATAGCATATTTATGAAAGATATATCAATAATTTAAAAGGCAAATAAGAAATAATCGCAAAACTCAGAAGAAGACATGTTTTTTTTATATATGAAAAATATTTTCTGACGCAAAAAAATTTATTTCTATTTTGGGAGATATCTTTCTTATGTATTTAATTGTGCATTTCAGGAATAATTGATTTTATGCGAGATACCAAATGCATTAAGGATTTATTTTTTCCTTAAAAATATTTTCTTGTCTCATGATTTCTCTCGGGTGTTTGCGTAAAGAATTTTGATAGATTCTTGCATTAATAACAATGATTTCCCGTCAAAAAAAAAAAAAAAAAAAAAAATAGGAAGAAAAGTTGCTATACATATCGTATGAAAAATAACTCATTGAAACAGATGTGATATGCAACAACAATAACAACAACAAAACAAAAAATGAAAACATCAAATAACCGATATTGTTTTTGTTTTTTTAAAAGAACGTGCGAGAAAAAAAAGAAAAAAAAAAAAGAACAATTTCTTCTTCGGTATAAGATTGTAATAAAGAGTCATTTGGTTTTGTGTTTACGAAAATTCGAAAGAAGCTTTTAATGATGGCCGAAACAAATGGGCACGTTGCCGCTCGGGAATTTTAATAAAAATAAAACAATATTAAAAGCAAGATTACAAATGAATTTTTGTCGCATTTGAATAATAATAAAAAGAAAAAAAAAAAAAGGCTCGAATCGTAGCGCCGATAAATATTCCGGAAAAAAAAAAATAATATTAAAATCATAGTCGTGACAAACGACTTTTGCCAAACGAGAAATAAAGAATAAAAAAGAAAAAAGAATGAATTTTCTCTCAAATATACCTGTGTTCTAAATGACTGTAAGAAATGGTGAAAACAACCACCTTTCAGTTGTGGAATTTGATTAGGGATTTGACTGTGCATTTTCGACAGAGTTAAAAAGAAATAATAATGAATATTTCTTTTTTACGTAATATTGAAAGAAAAACTAAAGATTTTTGCTTATTTATTTATTTATTTTCTAACAAGGAAAGACTTTGTTATCTAAATTTACTGTTGAGAATTTCTTTTCTATCTCTCTCAAAAAAAAAAAAAGTGAGTATTATTATTAATATTTTTTTTTTAGAAGTTGATGTTAAATTGTGTGGAAAAGAAGTTTAATTTAAGAGAAGTGATGATATTTTTATATGGTGTTTAATTCTCAAGGGAAATTTTGGAGCATGAATTGAAACGCTCTATTTAAATACAGATGGCGTGATACAGAAATTTAGTTTATGATCGCATTTGTTTTGAAACAAAATGCGTCGAATCTAAACAGTTTATTCATAAGAAAAAAAGACATCTGGTTTGGATAATAATAAAATTATTATATTCTATCTTAATTATCTAATCTATCTTAATCTAATCTATCTTAATTATCTCTATCTAATCTATCTTAATTAATATTCTATCTTAAAATTTTTATAATTTTTTTATTGTATGTAAAATTATTTATAAGGATTTATTTTTATATCTAGTTACGAAATAAATAATATGTCGCCTAAACAAAAATAAAATAAGTAAAATATATTTAGAATATATAGACATCGCTATTTTGAATTAATTTCATTATATTATATATATGCCAGCTTATGTGAATTTGGAATTTAATGAAATTGAAGATTCCTTCGCTAAGAATGCCAGAAGTTTGGTCAGACTGTCATTCCTACCCCTTGGCAAAATCTAAACTTTTTAATTCCTTCTAAGATTGAAACTAAATATCAAATTACAGAACTAAATGCCGACAGAGAACAGCTGCTACTCTCACAACATTAAGGATGAAGCACCACAAAAACATCAAATTTCTTCTGATGGCGTTAAAAAATACCAAAAATGTGGCAACGGCCCTGATGTTGAGCTTACTCCTCGTCATGTCTTTGATTGCCGAGCTGTTGCAGCCGCATACATCGTTTGGGCCAACTCTAGGAAGAGGATTTATTGTCCGAGCTGGCAATGGCATGGCCAGTATTATTTGGCAGCATCACGATATTTGATTTTCTTGTACTCTTCAGGGGCTACGACAAAAACATACACACAAACACACACACACACATATATATATATATATATATATATATATAGATAGATGGATAGATAGATAGTTGATATGCTAATTAGTTTATAGTTAGAGTAAAGTATATATATATACTTTACTTCCCATTTTCAACCTATGTCCAGTGTTAAGTATCCCCTACTTGCTACAAAGGTTGGGAATGATGAACAATATGTATGTAACTTTTTATCTATAGAATTACAGGAATACGTGAATTAAGGTTCATTTAATCTTATGGTATGATACCACATGGTTATAAGTGAAACGAAAGAATGATAAGTGGGCAATATAGAAAGAATTGAAAATAGTTTATAGACGTGATGTAAAAATATGGTATGGTATGGTATGGCATAGTATACGAATATTTTAATACCATTTAGTCTATGATGCATATAATGCTATTGTAATAAAATAATATTGTTTAAAGTGGATGCACAGAATTCGGCTAATATTTCTGGGATAATGATTTCTTGGGATGATTTAATTATTCATTTTCTTCTATCTCTTATTAAATGGACGACTTTCCATCTGCTCCATGGGTTATAAGCGACCTGACGGTCAATTGGCTAGTGCGCTCTAGTCTTTGGTACCACATGCTTGGCGGTGACAAGGATGTTTGTTAGTGGTTCGGAACAGACATTATACTGTAGGTCCCAGTCTAATTAGCCTAAATTAACCCAGTCTAATTAGCGTGCAAAAAATGACTGTAGAGTGACAAACCAAACCATAAATTCTAAATTGAATATGTGCCACTGAATGTAAAAATCTATAGATTTAAAGATTGATGAAAATGGCATGTTGCAAGATAATACGGAAAAACGATATTTTTAGTAGATTTTAAGATGCTGTTATCCTATTAAAAGACACGTATAAACGCACCATCAAAAAATGACCAACACCCACAACAGAACGAGTAGGCAGAAACTAAATGGCGTGTAATAACTCCGAACGCTTCCCCCTAATCCATCTATCTGAATATAAACGAGTTATGCAATTTGTTGGCTCATCCATCCTCTCGCCTAATGCAAGAGGGGAATGGCAAAAAAATCTTTTTTCCGCGGAAGAAATATCGCCTCTGCCGTCCCCCCAACGGAAGGAGTCGGCAGCATTTTCTGAAGTGGCCGACAGATTAATAACGACGATCTGTCTTGGGCCACAATGGCCACTTTTCGGCCACCCTTGTCCTTCCATTACACCAGCGTCTACAACTTTCATTTTCCTTCTTTTCATATTTTATTTCATTTTTTTTTTTTTTACCTAAAGGGGGATGTCCGTTTCTTTCTTTCTTATTTTTTTTTCTTTCTTTTTTTCATGAAAATAATTTCCTTCCCTTTTGGCTAGCTATGAGGGATGTCGATGGAGTGAACAGGATAGGAATTTTAATAATAAGAATAGATGGGTCAGTTGTGCGGGTTTTTTTTTTTTTATTATTATTATTATTATTATTAGAGTGAAATGGAGTTAGTTTGTAAGAAGTTGAAGTGAATTAGTTATTTAGAATCGTAATCGTTTTTTATGGTTTTATGACATTATGTTATTTATGATTTTTATGTGTTATCTAAATGCAGAGCGAGCGAGTATCTTTTCCAAGTAACTAAATTGATCGAAGATTAGAAATATACATAACAATAATAGTCCAATGTTGAGTAAAATAAGTTTGATAATAATGCATTGTGAATATAAATAATATATTGTGAATAAAAATATATATGACGATGACGTTCCCTGAAGAGTACAAGAAAATCAAATATCGTGGTGCTCCCGAATCATATTGGCTATGTTGATTGCAGCTGGGAGTATAAACCCTCTTCCAAGGAATGGTGCAGACGATGTATGGTGGCTGCAACAACTGGGCAATCAAAAAGACACGATGAGGAGTAAGCTCGACATCATGGCAGCTATCACATTTTTTGGTATTTTTTTAACGCCATCAGCAGAAATTTTCATATTTTTGTAGTGCTTCATCCTTAATCTTGTGAGAATAGTAGCTGTTTCTCTGTCGACAGTTAGTTCTGTAATTTGGTATTTATTTTTAATCTTTGAAGGGATTATATGTTTAGATTTTGCCAAGACATTTGCATCTGCAAGAGAAGTATGCCAGACTTCTGGCATTCTTCGCCTAAACCTTCTGTAATTTCATTCAATTCCAAATCCACGTGGGTAGGGATTCATTAAAAGATGCACATTATGTGCAAGAAGTGGATTCGTTCTTAAAGAAATATAATGTTCAAGATTATACTTGAAAAACCTTTATTAAGAGCCTGTAAGGCAGACCTCGGGTCAGTGAAGATAATAATTCCATTCATTTTGTTGCGATTGAGGTAGACTCAGATAGACCTTGAATGTCTTTTGAATGTCCAGCAGTTCTCCTATGAGGTTTGATGCGATTTTTCCAGCACCGACAATTTAAATTCTTTTTGCCCATCGGGGAGCAGCAAAACAGCTCCGCACCTACAAAATGTTGGATGATCCCATCAGTGAGGCAGTAATGTGATTGTGTGAAGAAAGTGAATTTATTGTTTTGATCCCTAATTCCTTTAGTTTCTTCTTTGGGTCACTCTTGAGCAGTGTTCAATAATATCAAAGACAATTGTGGTGTTATGGTGGTATGATGTGGTGTAATAAAATTTTAAAAATATTTTAGATAGATCTGACATTTACATAAGAACTTACTTTCTTTAAAACATTTAACTTTTCCTAAAGCTTTTCTGCTCATGTTTTCCTTACGCTCTTCTTTTCTACTATTTAAATATAATTTTTAAATAAATTTTAAATTTATGCTCAACTAGCAAAAATTGTCATCTATTTCTTTTCTTTTATGTCAATTTATAGGAAACAAAGTTGATTAATTAGCATGCAATGTAAAATGGTCAAAATAAAAAAAAACTCCTTAGGATTACTGACAAAAAATGAAAATACTTTTTTTAATACTTTAAAATACGTAATACTTTAACCATCGTTATAAAACTAAAATATTTAAGCAATTCTTTGAATAATATCCGCAACAAGCCCATTTTTATTGTTTTGTTTTATACTTTAAATGGATCCCACACTAAACTGTTTAATTTAAAACATATTGAATTTAAAGATTTGTGAAATGTATAGCATTCGAAATCATGTTTAGTAATTTTCACCAATAAATATCTTAGGGATTAATCTTCAAATTTATTAACTGTATCATTTACTGATTTTATTTTTTATCATCATCATTATCACCATTTACTGTATTTATGCCGAAGATAAGTACAGTCATACCTTAAACTGGAAAGTATTTTTGTTGGGTTCGAGGAGACAGAACAAAAGGTGCGAACCTCCAGATGGCATCCTTTGAAATGTTGATTCTGAATTAGGGCGACAAAATATGACTGCAGTGTACTATTAAACACTCCACGTCCATTGTACGTCCTGGGTAACACTGAATCTGCTAAGTATCTGGTGTTGCAGTGACAAAATATAACGATCTCGTCTCAAGAAATTATATAACTGTTACGAATAATTTCCTTTTATTGTTATACAGTTAAATACGTAAATAAATAATTTGTAAAAATAATATTCAACTTTTTTTTTTATCTATAAGTAGTTATCTTTTTATCTGTTTATTTGTAGAAAAACTTTTTTTTTTTACAACCTATAATTTGTTTGAGAGAATAAGTATTGAAATATTTTAAATGAATATGTGGAACGATTCAATTTGGGTTTTAAAATTATAAGAATGATAGTTATTCAATTTCAATTGTTGAGAAAAGGGTGTAATTACGCTAGTTTTAAAACAACCTTTATTTATGTTCCGAATTTTCTCTTCGAGTTTTGTATCAATATTGTTTTTTTAATAAAAGTAACATATTCAACTGAAGATAAAAATCAGGAGCTCAATGATGATACGACATTTTTTTTTTTATATTTTGAGTCATTATATTTAAATCCAGAACAAAATAAATTTGTTAAGTTTTTATCTAAACACAAGCATTCAACAGAATGAAATAAATATGACAACAATTTATAATATTTTATGTCAAAAGACTAGAATGATTGTAATTATCTCAAGTTGTGTTGTATACGATAAAAGTAGTAATTAAAGTAGTAATTTGTAGTACTCAAAATTATATTCTGTCTTAAACTAGTTCGTTTAATATGTATTCTGGTTTTTTCATAACCAATATGTCTTTAGAATGGCAGGGGTCTTTTTTATCATAGAATCTTATGTTTTCTGCTCTGTTATGCCATTTGGTAGACAGCAACATCTAGACCAAATCTGAAGAATCCGTGTGGTCTCATGGAAGAATGAAAGGGGTGGGCAGAAACTCAATTGTTGGAGCACTCGTGGGTAAAAAGACCCTGACTTGGTCCCGGAGTCCTAAAGTGAAGGAGGGCAGTGCCTTTCGAGGACTTTGAGGGGCAGTTACCCATTTGGTATCGTATGGAGAAAACCGGGAAAACTTCCACCAGGTAGTCCGTCGATTAACGAGGTGGAATGATGGAACATAACAAACGCCTTTCAGGAACAAGCGCCAGAGCGCTAATGAGCCATCAGTACCCCATCAATGAGGAAACCGTGTGTGTCTTTCTGAGGACTTTAGTGAACTACCAATACTTGCTTATCGCATCGGACAAAAACACGAAAAACTCCACCAGGTAGTTCAACTCACGTTTCAAGATACTAAACATCACAAACGCCATCTTGGCTCCTTGTTTTTAAAACAGTGTCTACAACAAAGTAACCAGCGGATTGAACATCAGCCCTAATGCTCTCCAGGGCGCACGTTGCCACTGAGCCACGAGTAAAACCTGTTGAATTATTTTTAACAGCTTTCTAATGAGTGCGCGGTGATTCAATGGATTGGAAAGTATTCTTTATTAGGGAACTTCAGGTTTAACTATCCTTCATTGAGTGTCGCTCATGAAAATTTAATCACGAAGTTTGTCATGCAAGTTTCTCTTTTATCACAATCTTCAACTAGTCCATTCTTTTCAAATCAGTGACAATAGAGTAAGCTACCACTAAAATCGAACTTTCTTCCTCTAGCGTGATTGCTAACGGCATAGTATGAGCTAAATGTAAAACCAAAGCAAAAAAAAAAAAAAAAAACGAAAATCATATTAGAGTTATTATTTTATTTGTAGTATTTTAAACTCATTTTAAATCCTCATTCTTCTTTTTTTCATGACTGACTCATAATCTCATTTTAAACTCAGTTTAAATCATCATTCAGTATTTTTGACTCATAATCTCATTTAAACTCATTTTAAATTATCATCCATCATTTTTTGTGACTCATAATCTCATATAAACTCATTATTTAAAACATCATTGATGCCTTTTATTGTAATGTTGCTAAATAATATCTAAAAGTGCAGCATCAAAACTAAATTGAATTCGTTTCTGAAATGAAAATGTCTATGCATCTTTATATGTACAAATATGATAATGACACTTTCATATAAATATCATTTAGATATAGTAATGCTATAATATAAATTTAAACTTTAAATACAATTTAAATAATATAAATATAATTTTAAAATTTAAATCTAAATTAAATAAATTCAAAAATTTTAGTTCACAATTTTAAAAAAATTTATATTTCTTTCCAGGTAGAAATTTTGCTAGATAAGAAACCATCTGGTACCCTCTCTTCTTCTAAAAGTAAGTTTTAAAATATTAGTACATAACTATTCCTATTTTTGAGTTAAAAACTGTTAAATTTATATATTAATAATTTAAAAATAATATTTGTTAATAATCATTTATGTAATCATTTATATTTTCAAAAATTATCAGTACTTTTGATTTTGTATTTATCTTAATACATTTTATGCTGTGATACTGGTTTGCAATACAAAAACCCATTTTATTTGAAAACTATAATGATATTTTTAGTCAGATTAAAATAATTCATATTTGTGAAAAATCAATGAGAAGGTTATTAGTATATAAGTTTTTTAATATTTTTCGATTAGGTCTTGCAAACAGAAAAAAATCGTTGAATTTTTTTTTATTACCTTATAAATTATTATTATCATTATTATTATTATTTTATTATTACCTTATTTTTTTATAAGCTTTACAAATTAGAAGTTTTTTATTTTATATTGGATATATTTTAATTGGTTCAAGCGCAAATGATTACCTTAAAACTTTTACCTCAGTCTACAAGACTTATAATACATAATGGACTTAAAAATAGACTTATGGACAAACTCATAATAAATAATGGACTTACCATTTTTTCAAATAACAACAAGTTTATATAAAAACTTGAAATATTTAATAATGTTAAGTGTGTGAGAAAATTTACTTTATTTTGATGAAGCTCTAGAAAAATATCTCACAACAAAAATTTATCGTATAGGGAAACCATATTAAAGTCACGAAAGTATACGAAGGGATAGATGTTGCGAATAAAATGTCGAACTTGTTATTGTCAACCTTTTCCCCCTCTTCTTTAAGAAAGCTGTAACAGCAACTTGCCAATTAGGATGGAAGAAAAGCTTTTGCACGTGTTGCCAATTTAAGCTTTTTCAAATTAGAAATTTTTTGTTTTATATTGATATTTTTAATTGATTCAAGTTCAAATGATTACCGTAAAAGCTATAATTACCTCAATCTATTGACTTATATTAAATAATAGGCTTATAGATGGACTTATAATACATAATAGACTTATGTATGGACTTATAATAAAAATAACCGTCTTATGGATAGACTTTGTCTCTTTCAAAAAAACAACTGATATTTAAATAAAAACTTGAAATATTTAGTAATATTAAGTGTGGGTAAAAAATTTATTTCATTTTGATGAAGGACTAGAAAAATATCTCACAACAAAAATTAGCCTTTATAAAAACCAGATTAAAGTGACGATAGATAGATGTGAATAAAACGCTGAACATCTCATTATCAACCTTTTTTCCTCCTTCTTTATGAAAGCTGATACAACAACTTGCCCCCAAAGATGGAAGAAAACATTTTAAGGTTTTGCAAATTAGAAGTTTTTTGTTTTATAGTGTATATTTTTATTTGATTCAAGTCCAACCTTACTCCATTCAAGTTCATTACCTTAAAGCTTTAATTACCTCAGTCTATTGACATATAAAAATAATAAACTTGTTGGTATACTTATAATAAATAATGGACGTATGGATGGACTTATAAATGTACTTATCTCTCATAAATGGACTTATCTCTTTCAAATAAAACAACTCGTGTTTATATAAAAACCTGAAATATTTAATAACATTAAATTTGAAAAATTCATTTCCATCTTGATGAAGCACTAGAAAATTATCTCACAACAAAAATTCATCATAAAGGGAAACCATATTAAAGTCACGAAGGTATAGATACTGGGAATAAAAGACCGAATTTCTTTTTGTCAACCTATTCTTCCCTTCTTTCATGAAAGCTGAGACAGCAACTTGTCGCCAAGAATGAGAGAAAAAAAAAAAAATACAGAGAATCCTAAAAAATTTTATTTCATCGCGAAAGTCGCCAACAAAGCAGTGATAAAAGGAACAGGTTATCTCCCATTTTATCGCTCACATGTCCTTGCCATCAGATTCGCGCAGAACTTGCGAAACTCGCCAAGTGATATTTCGGGATCTATCGACCTGTTATTGTCGAAATTCTTTTTTTTTTTTTTTTTTTTGCGTTCGACACCCTTTTGAATTTTCCTGTTCATACAGAGTTTCATTTTTAGTTTTTCTTCGGCGAAATGTAAACACGATCTTAATCGAGATTTTCCATACTCTGTTTTCATTTTCCTCCAAAGTTTGCAAAATGTATTTTCATTACTTCGGATATTTAGTTTGTGATGCTTCGAGCTTTTACGAAACTTTTAAAAATCTATACAAAGGTTATTTTTACCAAAGGTGTATTGGAATCTTTTTTCCCTCGAGGCACATGAGCTTGAACAAATATCTTTCATTTTTATTCATCTCATTCATTTTGTAAGGGAGATAAATTAACAAAAATTTCTTTTAGCTATACCTCTGCTGATAAACCATTATTAGTTGCAATTTTTCTGTCCGTAAAATTATCAACGTCACATTTATGGATATTCTTCAATTTTCGTTTTTAATTAGCCAATGGTATGTAAGGGGTATAGTCATAAACAACATTTTATATTTATACTAATTTAAGTCAACTTTAATGTTGTAATCTGTACTACGTGAAATTATATTATAAGTTTTTTTTTAATTTCTCATACGCTAAGTGTAAATTATGATGGGACGGTTTCCCTTTTTTTCTTAAAAATATTACTCCATTTTTATTTAAAAATTTATAGTGAATACTGGCACTGTAATACTTTGATTCAGTTGAATTACAAGGGAAACGTGGGTTCGATACCCACTTATGGATTGGGCAACATGCAGGAAATTTTGAAAAGAAAAGATGCAATGGAAACAATGACAGGGATTCGAATTGATTATAGAACTGCCTGGTTACTATTTGATAATGATAGGAAAATACCTCCTGCCCCACCTTGGAACTCACAGAAAACTTTACTTTCACGTCCCGTCTCTTGCAACACATAACACACAAAAAGATAATTATATAACAAGTAATTATAAATTCAGCTTAAAATCCAGGTCGTTTATGTACACTCCTTACTGCCTGAAACTCTTCACACGATTTTCCATACCTCTTTCTCCCCTCTCTCCAAGGTCGAACAAGAGGAACAACAAAAACGTGCAAAAACCAAAGTCTAATGTAAGGCTAAATCCGACCTTAAAGAACGATCTATAAACCTTCAACTTTTCCCCTGCGTCCTAATGGCCAATTGGCTAGCGCTCCGGCCGTTGGTACCATAGGCTTCCGGTTCGAATTCTGGTGGTGGCATGGATGTCTGTCGGAATCCACGTTAAATTGTAGGTCCCAGCCCCACTGGCCCAAAGTGTGCACAAAAATGACTGTAGAGCGAAAAGCAAAATCAACCAACCAATCAATGATAAACTTTTTCCCCTTGGCTATATATAATTTGTGTCTGGGGAAGGCATGGTGGATCCTTACTTTGCCTTAAATAAGTTGAAAACATTTCTTGAATTTAAATAGTAAATTTCTGAAATTGATGGTCATTGTATTCTGATTAATAATTTTTGTTTGCTACAAAATTTAACTTATTTTAAATTAATTAATCAAAATAAATTTTCCTTCGCAATTTTCAAAAGTGATATTTTTTTTCCAATAAAATTTACCAAAATCAAAAATATTTTATTTTAAGCATCCGCAAGCAGCCAATAAAAACCCGCCTCTAAATTATTAACAACCAAAAACGAAAAACGCGAAAACAGACAATAAACTTCCGTCACTCATTACTCAATGCTTTAACAAGCATTCTCCGTCATGAAGACCTAAACTCGTTTATTAGCACTAATAACCTCCTCTAAAACATCTCTCAAGAACTCCACTTTCACAACGTGTTTACAAATAAATTCGAACACCCCCCTGTCGAAATACGACTTCCATTTCATCTCACCCTACACGGTTAATTTGCTGGTTGTAACCGTTCCAGACTTCAGAGCCAGGGTAGCTGCAGACCCTTGGAAAAGAACCCGCGGGCAATAAATGCACTAAAACTTGAAGAAAGGAATTACTAATCAGACTTGAAATTCTGAGGCAGCCCTTGCAGTTAAAGGCAACCTTTGCGATCCTTGTATATGCCTCTAATTCTGCTAATTGCGTTTGGGTAATGGTTAGAATTTTTCAACGTCATCTCTCCCTCCGCTCTCTAATTGGGTGCGCTGTTTTTACCTTGGAGGAAATTTTTGTGGGAAATGATAAAGGAAGGGACTCGTTATGAAGCGATTTTATTTTTTTTATGTTGCTGCTTTTTTGTGCATATTGGAAAAGAATGTTTATGCAGTTTACATTCTTATTTTAGATAAAACTATGTTTAAATTTCACAAATTAATTAAAAAAATAATTTTAACGCGATTGCGTTTTACTGATGGTTATCGGATAAAATGGGTCACAAGAATAATGCGTTACGGTAACGTTCAACGAATCTTATGATAAATAATTATCTAAAACTTTATCAAATAATCATGATGATGAAAAAAAAATTATATAGCCTAAATTTCAATCCAATTTATTGTTTTTTTTTTTTTTCTGTACTTATTTTGTTAAATAGTGCTTTAAAAGTTGTTTTACATGAGTAGACATGATGTTGGAGCCTGATGGATGAGACTAATGTTCTGGTGATCAGTGCCACAGGTTTCTGGTTCGAATCTGCTGGCAGGGACATGGATGTTTGTCAGTGAGTCCTGTCCTATCCATGAATTTCAATCCACGTTAAACTGTAGTTCCCGTGTCTAATCAGCACAAAGTGTGCACAAAAATCTTGAACTAATCTAATCGAATGTAACTTTTCACCGTTTGCTATATATTTTGTTTATTGGAAGGTATCATGGATTCTTACTACGTCTTAAATACGTAAAAAAATTTCAGAAATTAAAATGGTAAAGTTCTAGAAGTTTATGGTCATTGTATTCATAATGGCTATAATTTTCTTTAATAATAATATTTGTTTGTTGAAAATTAACTTATATTTAAATAGCTATTCAAAATAATTTTTCCTTTGCAATTTTTCACCGATTTTTTCCCTAATAAAATTTACCAAAACCAAAAATATTTATTATTTTAAGCATCCGTATGCAGCCAATAAAACCCGCCTCTAAATTATTAACACCAAAAACGAAAACGCGAAACAGACAATAACTTGCGTCACTCATTATTACTCAAAGCTTAACAAGCATTCTCCGTCATGAAGACTAAACTCGTTTATTAGCACTAATAACCTCCTCTAAAACATCTCTCAAGAACTCCGCTCTTTTCACAACTTGTTTACAAATAAATTTCGAACACCCCCTGTCGAAACACGACTTCCGTTTCATCTCACCCTACACGGTTAATTGCTGGTACGTAACTGTGGTAGACTTCAGAGCCAGGGTAGCTGCAGACCCTTGGAAAAGAACCCGCGGGGAATAAATGCACTAAGACTTGGAAGAAAGGAATTACTTATCAGGACTTGAAACTCTGACGCAGCCCTTGCAGTTAAAGGCACCTTTGCGATCCTTGTATATGCCTCTAATTCTGCTAATTGCGTTTGGGTAATGGTTAGAATTTTTCAACGTCATCTCTCCCTCGCTCTCTAATTGGGTGCGCTGTTTTTACCTCGGTGAAAATTTTTGTGGGAAATGACGAGGAAGGGACTCGTTATGAAGCGATTTTATTTTTTATGTTGCTGCTTTTTTGAGTATATTGGAAAAGAATGTTTATGCAGTTTACATTCTTATTTTAGATAAAACTATGTTTAAATTTCACAGATTAATTGAAAAAAAAAATTTTAACGCGATTGCGTTTTACTGATGGTTATCAGTTAAAATGAGTCACAAGAATAAGTTACGGTAACGTTCAACGAATCTTATGATAAATTATTATCTTAAACTTTATCAAATAATCATCATGATGAAAAAAAAAAAATTATATAGCACTAAATTTTCAATCCAATTTATTGGGGTTTTTTTCGGTACCTATTTTGTTAAATAGTGCTTTAAAAGTTGTTTTATCATGTGCAGACATGATGTTGGAGCCTGATGGGAAAAGACTAATGTTTGGTGATCAGTGCCACAGGTTTCTGGTTCGAATCCTGGCAGGGACATGGATGTTTGTCAGTGGTCCTGTCCTATCCATTAGTTTTCAATCCACGTTAAACTGTAGGTCCCGTGTCTAATCAGCACAAAGTGTGCACAAAAAGCTAATCTAATCTAATGTAACTTTTCACCGTTTGCTATATATTTTGTTTATTGGGAAGGCATCATGGATTCTTACTATGTCTTAAATACTTAAAAAAATTCTAGAAATTAAAATGGTAAAGTTCTAAAGTTTATGGTCTTTGTATTCATAATGGCTATAATAATAATAATATTTGTTTGGTTCAAAATTTAACTTATATTTAAATAGCTATTCAAAATAATTTTTCCTTTGCAATTTTTAGCGATATTTTTCCCCTAATAAAATTAATCAAAACCAAAAATATTTATTATTTTAAGCATCCGCAAGCAGCCAATAAAACCCGCCTCTAAATTATTAACACCAAAAACGAAAACGCGGAAACAGACAATAACTTGCGTCATTCATTATTACTCAAAGCTTAACAAGCATTCTCCGTCATGAAGACCTAAACTCGTTTATTAGCACTAATAACCTCCTCTAAAACGTCTCTCAAGAAATCCACTCTTTCACAACGTGTTTACAAATAAATTCCGAACCCCCATCCCCCTTCCTGTCGAAATACGACTTCCATTTCATCTCACCCTATACGGTTAATTGCTGGTACGTAACCGGAGAGAGCCATGGGTAGCTGAAGACCCTTGGAAAGAACCCGCGGGCAATAAATGCACTAAAAGGTTGGAAGAAAGGAATTACTAATCAGGACTTGAAACTCTGAGGCAGCCCTTGCAGTTAAAGGCAGCCTTTGTGATCCTTGTATATGCCTCTAATTCTGCTAATTGCGTCTGGGTAATGGTTAGAATTTTTCAACGTCATCTTTCCCTTCGCTCTCTAATTGGGAGCGCTACTTTTACCTTGGAGGAAATTTTTGTGGGAAATGATAAGGAAGGGACTGGCTATGAAGCGATTTTGTTTTTTATGTTGCTGTTTTTTGTGAATATTGGAAAAGAAAGTTTATGCAGTTTGCATTCTTGTTTTAGATAAAACTCTGTTTAAATTTCACAAATTAATAAATAATTTTAACGCATCGGACCATTTAACCATTTTATCGGATAAAATGGGTTACAAGAATGCGTTACAGTAATGTTCAACGAATCTTATGACAAATAATAATCTTAAACTTTATCAAATAATCATGATGATGAGAAAAATAAATTAATTACATCTGTCTGTGTTTCTATTCAATTTATTATTGGTTTTTTGTTTTGTTTTTTTTTTATTTATTTTGTAAATAATGTATTAAGAGTTTTTATAACATAAGTAAACATGATGTAACTCGGAAATGATGCCGACAATACACCGAAAAGAGAAAGTTTAAATACACATAATTCATTCACAGAACAACTGCTGGCCATTCAAAAGTCACTTGAGACCTATCTGAGTCTACCTCCGTCACAGCAAATGAATGAAATTACTATTTTCACAGACACAAGGTTTCCCTTGAAGGCTCTTAATAAAGCTTTCTCAAGTATAATTTGAACATTATATCTCTTTTAAAACAAATCCACTGCTTCCACAGAATGTATATCCCGCAATGGATACCAGCTCCTGGGGATTTGGAGTTTCATGAAATTGCAGATTCTTTGGCGAAGACTGTCAGAAGTCAGGATCAGACTGTCATTCCTACTTCCTTGCAAGAGCTAAACTTATAGTATAATTATACTCTAAGATTAAAACTATATACAAAATTACAGAACTAAATGTCAACAGAGAAACAGTTACTACTTGACGGTCATATTATTCTTATTAATAATTTTTGTTTGCTAAAAAATTTATTTTAAAATAGTTATTCAGGATAATTTTTCCTATGCAATTTTCAACAATATTTATTTTTCCTAATAAAATTTGCAAAAAACCAAAAAATATTATACTTTAAGCATCCGTAAGTAGCCAATAAAACTCGCCTCTAAATTATTAACACCAAAAACTAAAACGCGAAAACATACACTTGCGTCATTCATTATACACAATGCTTAACAAGCATTCTCCGTCATGAAGACCTAAACTCGTTTATTAGCACTAACAACCTCCTCTAAAACGTCTCTCAAGAACTCCACTCTTTCACAACGTGTTTACAAATCAATTCCGAACCCCCCTGTCGAAATACGACTTCCATTTCATCTCACCCTACACAGTTAATTGCTGGTATGTAACCGTTCCAGACCTCAGAGCCAGGGTAGCTGCACACCATTGAAAGAACCCGCGGCAATAAATGCACTAAAACTTGGAAGAAAGGAATTACTAATCAGGACTTGAAACTCTGAGACAGCCCTTGCAGTTAAAGGCAGCCTTTGCGATCCTTGTATATGCCTCTAATTCTGCTAATTGCGTTTGGGTAATGGTTAGAATTTTTCAACGTCATCTCTCCCTTCGCTCTCTAATTGGGTGCGCTATTTTTACCTTGGAGGAAATTTTTGTGGGAAATGATAAGGAAGGTACTCGCTATGAAGCGATTTTATGTTTTTATGTTGCTGGTTTTTTTTTGTGAATATGGGAAAAGAATGTTTATGCAGCTTATATTTTTGTTTTAGATAAAACTATGTTTAAATTTTACAGATTTATAAAAAAAAAAATTAAGGCGATTGCTTTTGACTGATGGTTATCTGTTAAAATGTGTTATAAGAATGCGTTACGGTAACGTTAAATGAGTCCTATCAAATAACAATATTGAATCTTTTCAAATAGTCATGATGATGAGAAAAATAAATTAATGATATCGGTCTGTGTTTCAATTAAATTTTGGCTGATTTTTTTTTTTTTTTTTTTTTCGTGATTGTTTTGTAAATAGGGCATTAAAAGTTATTTTTTTTTATATAATGAGTAAACATGATTTTGTTTTGATATGATGCCAAAAATGAAAGGAAGAAATAAGTAAAAGTTTAAATTATTTAAAACAGATTAATCTGCTTCGCATCATTAATTGTTCAATTGAAATAAACACTCATTTTTCCAAGTATATGTTTTAAAATTAACATCTCAATACCGTAGCTATAACCTTAGATCTTCTTATAGCTACAGTATTGAGACTTGCAGTTGGTCATGGCTGTTTTGGAGAGCCATCTGCACCGCATTGGCATTTTTAATAGCCTAAATTTCCCGCTCTGTGCGAAAGACGAGATCGTGGACAGACATCATATATCAGGATGCCCTATTTGCGTGCGGTCTCCGCGGTGAAAAGATGTTGGAGAGCTAGAACTTTGCGAATGAGACATTGACTTTTTTTCTCTTATTGTTTTCTTTTTTTTTTTCTTGTTTGTGTTTTACATTGTTTTTTTTTTTTTTTTAATATCGTAAGAGTTTATCAATTTCTCCTCCCATTGGAAATAAAAAAAAAAAAATTAACATGAAATATGTGTGCTGATAAGGTTTATGATTGGCCAATAATCATGTCAAGTGTTTTTTATTTCATTTTGAATTGGCTGACTTTCAGATTATAAACAGATGAGCTTTTCAATTTTTCAAAGTAGTGTCTAAAAATCAGTTATGTTTATAAAAATAGTTTGCATTCAAATTCTGATTAGCGACAGTAAAAAAAATTGCTTAAAGTTTAACAGACTCACAAATTTCGAAGACAAACTATCCACAATTTGAGTCAAGTTTTCTGATTTTCATGATTGCATTGTATGTTGCCAGTTGATAAAGCCCTGCACCTTCATTAGTCAAGTTTTCTGATTCATTAAAAACCATGATTGCATTGTATGTTGCCAGTTGATATTCATTAGCCCTGACATTAGTCAAGTTTTGTAAAAACCATGATTGCAAGTTTTCTGCACCTTCATTAGTCAAGTTTTTATTAAAAACCATGATTGCATTGTACGTTGCCAGTTGAAATTCATTAGCCCTGCAAAAATTATATCATGTAAAAATAAAAGTTGCAGTAATTGTTATGAAGTCTTAAATAAATGTTACAAATAAATTAAAGCAATATTTTAAAATGAATATTAAATGATATTCTCCTTAAAATAACTCTTTTCTTTTTCATCAGCTTGTGGATAAATTTTATACAAACTTCTGGTGAATTAAAACGTTTTAATTCATAATTTTAATATTTCTTTTGTATTAAACTAACACAATTTTCTAAGAATTGTCTTTGCTACTCTCATTTTATTAAAGAACTTTTTTTTGTCGAAGAGAGAGATTAAAAATTTTATTTGCAATTAAACTATTATTTCTATGTTTTAAAATTTTTGAAAGTTAGTTATCAGGTGTTAATCAGTTCAGAAGAAAAAAAGTTTCAATCTCACTATGATGTGTAAAAAGTTTCGTCACTTATCTATCTCATATGTTTCCTTTTTTTCACCAGCCTCTTAAAAAATATAATAAACACGGTTAAATATTAAGAACAAACGTTATACTATAAATCCACGTCATTCCTGAAAAGAATAGGCTAAAAAATAACTTTATATAAAAGAAAACTTGAATTCCAACTGGCAGGGATTTGAACCTGTTAGGGTAAACGTTTGAACTACTCTATCATGACTACTTAACTATTTGTATTCATTTTATTTCTAAATTAGAACATATATATATATATAAACACATAACAGTTTGCATCCTGAAAATTGGGGCAGGGTATCGTTTCTAAATTAGCTGTTTTGGACCAAATCGGATCGGTGTGCTTGCAGTGGATTCCCTCCCATGTGGGCAACTATGGAAATGAAATTGCTGATCTGCTCGCTAGGGAAGGTTGCGAACTTCCCAAAGCTTCTTCATCCAATCTGTTAGCTTCAGAGGTTCATTCCATGACTTTAGCCAGAGTGAATACCGCTTGGAGGTCGCCCCCAATTCATGCATGGTACGCCGCTAAATATCCTGGTATGTCCTTGCAGTGCTCCTGTTCTAGATCTGCTCAAACGGCTTTAGCTAGACTAAGGACTGGTCACACTAAGAGTTTGACCTTCAATGGAGACGAGAAGACATATACCTTTTGTCATTGTTCGGCCATCGCGTCTCCCTCTCATCTCATCGATTGTATTGCTGCCTCTGTGAGGCAACTGTTGAATGAGGGGAAACGTTTACGATCTATTGATGCAGCATAATCTACTGGACTAGGTTTAGGATTCTAAATCAAGGAGATAAGCAACAACAACCACAATTTGCTCATTTTCTTACATTTATTACGCCCAAGCTTGTATCCCTTGTTAATCTACTTAATTTTCGTGTAATCAAGTGCTCAAATCAATGTTTCTAATATGAAAGCTCCGATAAACAGTTATAGTTATATATCACAACTGTAACTGTTTTTAATTTGTGTAAAAGTATCTCCTTTTTTTAATTAGAGTAATTACTTTTTATTTAATTTTTTCTTTACGACATCATTATAATTCGACTAATTTTTTTCCTGTTAGATCTGTTAGTCTCAGTCAAAACATGAACTGTGAAAGATAAGATTTCACAATATCTGTAACGGTATCGAAAACATTCTCAAATATTTACGCGTTTAAATAACGTTTTAAAATTCTTTAAAATTGGACACTCAGATTATCATTATATTGTTCTTTACGAAAATGTGAATTTTTAAAATCAAACTGAAATGCATTTTTAATTCGTGAATAATTAAATATTCAATTACGAAGCGATCCTTATTAAATTTAGAAGACATAAGCAATATCTTTAAAAAAAAAAATCATCTCCATAATATTTCCCAAATTTGCAAATCCAGTTGACAACAATGAGTAACTCTTTTCGGTATCTATCAATTATAGAGATTAAATGTAGCAGTTTTTCTAACTCATATCAAGTTGAACTTCTTTCAAATGCTAATGAAATTTAATGATGTATCCAGTTTTAAAATTCAAACTTTTCCCATCCTAATGATATAAAAATGCATTCGCAAATTCGTTGTTGCACTCTGATAATCAAAGCCTGGCGGTAAAAAATTATTATCATTATTATTAATTTTTTTTTTTTAGAAAATAAAATGTTGCGTCCATGGATTTCAACCATGTAGATGATGAGGAGTGCTCAATTAAATAGCGATCTTTAATACTGCCGCACGCTTAACCGTAAATAAAAGTGCAGCGAACAAGTTTAATCCGCACCAATTGCTTTGTTTCGCTTCACATGGCATTTTTACAGCCTAGGGGTAGGGGGAAGTATTTGAATAAATAATATCACCGTACTGAGTTACTTTAATTAATAAAGCAAATATGCTTGTGTTCGTGTATTTAGGATGGAAATGTAGATCTTCAGAGTCCCCTACTTTAAAAGTTGGATGATAATGAACCCACTTTATGGAAATATTCATGCAAATTGTTTTTAAAGTTTTCTGTTGTTAATTGGTTTTCCAATATTTCTACAATTAGAAATCTTTTTTTTTTTAAGGAAACGACATTGTAAAAATTAAGATTTCAAAATCATGCAACGAATTTTTGCATCTTGTGAAACTAACCAGCATGTCTAACTGTCAGTGCGATCTTCAGTGGGTAACAAAGTGATAGTTTCATATGAACTTTAAAATATACGTACAAGATTTTTAAAATAATAAAAATATATATCATAAAAATATCATATCCGATAGGGGATAATTATTATAACGCTTTCAATTCTTTTATAAAGCGATATGTCTACAGGTATGCTTGAATAATATCCCTATGAACTACAAACTTGTATATATATGCCTCTTTGTAGTTCATATATTGTTTATTGTTTCATATATTTATATACATGTATAAATAATTATAAAAACATGTAATGAAAAGTTTATTATTTATTTAAAGTTTTTTATTTTGAAAATAAACTATTCTGCTTTGAAAACTTTTAGGTTTTTAATAATCTTATTACAAAGTAAATGTATTTTTCGTATTGAGAATGCTTACTAATGATTTGTTTGAAAATTATCAATCTATTATAAAAGTATATTGACGTATATAAATCAATTTCTTTGCACAACAGCCCTTGATGGGCCAAGGCCGTTCGCCTCTTGGCAGATTTCGAGACATTCTTTTAAAAGGTAGGAGTGTCAGCCGTATGACCAACACTCTACAGTCAAATTAGACCGGGACCTATTGTTTAAAGTGGATGTCGACACCGCTACAAAGATCCATGACACCGTCGAGCCTTGAACCCGAAACCTGCATCGAGAGTTAGTCACTCGGCCATCAGGCCCCATTATTATATATATATATATATATATATATATACATACATACATACATACATACATAACAGTTTGCTCATTTTTCTTCACGTTTCAAAAAAACGGATTCTTTGTACGCCAGTATATTTATTTAATAATGTATTGTAACCGTGCTTCCTCTTACACACTGGCAAGAACACCCCCTTTGGAGTTCAGGAGAAATGGTCAGGCAGCTTCGACTCTCTCACCCGAAGGAAGTACAGCGCAACCTGTGCTCCCGCTGAAAAACATTTAGTTTATAGTTACTCATCCCGAGAAAAATATATTTAGCGCATCCCGGCGCATTATTTGATTTACAGACTTTCACCCAGGGAGGAAGTATATTTTCTCGCATCCTGCGCGTATTCGAGTTTCGGGTTATCGGCTTAGAAAGGGGAATCTTTCCACGATTTTATAATTATATGTCTTTAAATGTGTTTAAATATTGTATGTCTCTAAATGTACGTGTATGGTGTTTGTGCGTGTGTAAATAAAACTGTGTGTTCTCCAATCTGTTCCTCAAGTATCAAATCAACCACATCAGTTGCAATCTGGTTGCTCAACATGTATTTTAAATTGCATATTATGAAAAGAAAAAATAGGTGAAAAAAATTCTACAATAACTTATTGCAAACAGATCTGAATACCCCACTTCAAGATACGTCTCTTGTGAGGTTTTCGTTCTAATTTCAGATGGTACAACTTACTCCTTATTTCTAAAAACTGTAAGGGGTCTCTCAGTTCTAAGCAAATGGATATAACTGGAAAGAAAAGAGTAATTTGGACACCAAAGTGCAGTTCAAGTGGCCTCTCAACTTTTTTTTTTTAAAATTATAATGTTTTGGACGAAAGTGCAGTATTTCAGTTCTATTAATTATCCATTAAATAAACATTTAATTAAAATCTTTATATATCGTAAAAAAAAAACCACTATAACATTTTTATTTAAAATTTTAAACGATTCAATAACTTTTTTCCTTCTGACTTTATCAGATAAAAAAAATATTAATCTTCCCGAATAAAAAAACTTTTCTTAAACTTTAACACGGAGCCTTAAAACCATTCTCTCTCACAACCCACCATCAAAGCAAATCCCTATGACAAAATGATGGAGAACTCAGTATAATTTCTCTTTCTTTTTTTCCCATCAGAGTTACTTCCATCTCCCCGATCCTTACCTCAGATTACTTCCCCCACCCCCTTCCTTCCAGGGAGCTTTGTTTCGTCGTGCAACTGCCATGCGTATGATTAATAAAGCACTAAGCAGAAGAGTGTACGATGTACGATCTATTATTATCGGGTTATTAAAAAAACCGACGGCGATCAGCTATTCCTCATTATTATTATTATTATTTTTATCCGGTAGATTTTCCTTAAGTCTTAGACGTAGGCTAGCAAAGATGGATGAGGTAGGGGTATGCAGGAATGAGTCAAGAAAATTAAATTTATCAAGTTATGATGCATGTGATGCTCCTCAAAAAATTGAATTTTAAATTAATTTTAAAGTAAATTGTTATGTTCGATACGCTGTATCAATCATCTTACGAATTTGATAAATATATAAACAAAAAGCATATGGGAACAATATCTAGACCTTCTGTCTTTTGACTTTTTTTTTTTTTTTATTTGGAAAATGTTCAAGAAAGCATCGTTATAATGTGGATATCCTTTGTAGTCTTCTTCAATGGCGCAGCAGCTCTATGGTTGGCAAAGGCTGTCAGCCTATTGACAGGTTTTCGAGACAGGAGATGATTTTTTTTTAAGAGAGGTAGGGTTGTCAACTCCATGTTCAACTCTCTACAGTTACATTAGATCGGGACCTACGGTTTAAAGAGGATTCGAAACACTGACACACACATGGCACCACCGGAATTCGAACCCGAAACTTGTAACACTGAACTCAGAGCGCTATCAGTCGGCCCATCAGTCCCTAAAACTACGGGGGTAGGGTTGTCAGCCCAACGCCCAACAGTCATATTAATTTGGTCACTAAAAAGGTACAAGTGACAAGGCATCTCAATTTCTTTTAAACTGTCATATTTATCAGGAATATACGAATATTCTACTACTCTATTAATTATCCATTCAAAATCTATTACTTAATAAAAACCTCACTAATATTTTACTTAATGAGATTTTTAAACAATTCAATAACTTTTTCCTTCTGACTTGATCTAGATAAAAAAATATATTAATCTTCCTGAATAAAAAAAAACTTTTCTTAAACTTTAACACGGAGCCTTAAAACATTTCTCTCACAACCCACCATCAAAGCAAATCCCTCTGACAAAATGATGGAGAGCTCGGTATAATTTCTCTTTCTTTTCTCATCCAGAATTACTTCCATTCCCCCCCGATCCCTTACCTCAGATTACTTCCCCCACCCCCTTCCTTCCAGGGAGCTTTGTTTCGTCGTGCAACTGCCATGCGTATGATTAATAAAGCACTAAGCAGAAGAGTGTACGATGTACGATCTATTATTATCAGGTTATTAAAAAAACCGACGGCGATCAGCTATTCGTCATTATTATTATTTATTTTTTTTTTTACCCGTAGATTTTTCCCTTAGTCTTAGGCTAGCAAAGATGGATGAGGTAGGGATGTACAGGAATGAGTCAAGAAAATTAAATTTATCAAGTGATGCATGTGATGCTCCTCCAAAAATTTAAATTTAAATTAATTTTTTTAAAGTAAATTGTTATGTTCGATACTCTGTATCAATCATCTGACGAATATGATAAATATAGAAACAAAAGCTTGTATGGAAACAATATCTAGACCTTCTGTCCTTTGGCTTTTCTTTATTTGGAAAGGGTTAAAAAATTATCGTTATAGTATGGATTTTTTTCTTCTTCAATGGCGCAGTAGCCGATGGTGGGCCAAGGCTGACAATTTAGAGACAGGAGATGATTTTTTTACGAGGTAAAATTGTTAGCCCCACTTTCAACGCTCTACAGTCATATTAGTTCAGAACCTACTGTTTAAGTGAATTCCGAACCACCACCAACATGCATGCCACCGCTAGGATTCGAACCTCAAGCCTGTGGTACAAACGGCCAGAGTGCTAGCTAATTGGTTATCAGGCCACCATGGTGGTGTATAAAAAGGAGTAATAGTAGTTTGGAGGCTCGGACGTCTACGAAAAATTTGTTAGTCGGAATGTAAGACTTATGTTGAAATCGAAAAAGGTCTGAATTCCCCATCCAGATACAACTTTTGTAAGGTTTTCGTTCTAATTTGAGATGCTACAACTTACCCCTCAACATTCTAAAACTTATAAAGGATTTCTCAATTCTAGGCAAAGAGGTGTGATGAGGGGGAATAGTTTGGAAACCAAAGTGCAGATCACAAGATGTCTCACCTTTTCCTTAAAACTATAACGTTTTTCACGAATGTATGAATATTTTAATTCTATTAATTATCTTGAATGTAACAAAAACCTCACTAATATTTTATTTAATAAAATTTTAATCTATGCTATCTTGGTGACGTTTGTAATAATGTACTGTTTTACCCGCTGGAAACGGAGGGTAGTCAGGCACACGCAGCGCAAAGCAATTTTGAAACAAAAATAAACGAATGCAATAGGTTATTGTAGAATTTTTTCACCTAATTTTTCTTTTCATAATATGCAATTTAAAAATACATGTTGGGCAATCAGATTGCAACTGGATGTGGTTGAGTTGAGATACTTGAGGCAGAGGTTGGAGAACTCACAGTTTTATTTCCACACGCACAAACACCATACACGTACATTTAGAGACATACAATATTTAACACATTTAAAGACATATAATTATAAAATCGTGGAAAGATTCCACTTCTAAGCCGATAACCCGAAACCCGAATACGCGCAGGGTGCGAGAAATATACTTCCTCCCTGGGTGAAAGTCTGTAAAACAAATAATGCTCCGGGATGCGCTAAATATATTTTTCTCGGGATGAGTAACTATAAACTAAATGTTTTTCAGCGGGAGCACAGGTTGCGCTGTACCTCCTCTCGGTGAGAGAGTCGAAGCTGCCTGACCATTTCTCCTGAACTCCAAAGGGGGTGTTCTTACCAGTGTGTAAGAGGAAGCACGGTTACAATACATTATTAAATAAATATACTGGCGTACAAAGAATCCGTTTTTTAAAACGTGAAGAAAATGAGCAAACTGTTATGTATGTATGTATGTATGTATGTATGTATGTATGTATGTATGTATGTATGTGTATATATATACTATAAGGGGTTGCACCTTCATCGTCTCCTTTTCATGCAAAATGAAATTATATTCCACCTTACAGATTTATTGTGTCCATCGCTGGCATAGGCACATAAGTTTTCGGTTGAGCATGTGTGCATGCTGTGTGTGAAAGTCTGGTGTGTGACACTAATCAGTCTGATGAAAGGCAGCCTTCATCGTCATACTGGTATAGCAGAACTGGACTATATTTCTTTCGGCTAGGTTAAGGACAATCGCTTGGCATATATAATAATCTTTCGATCTGGTAATATTTATATAGTATTGGAAACATAACATGAAACAGGTGAATTCAGATATCGCTTTTGAAGTTATTCGCTTAAAAATCGGGGTAAGCATAAAATTACAAACCTTTTTGAAGCAACTACAACTTTTTAAGTGAATTGTGATCATTAATATTTTAATATGCATTCTTCTCGTTCACTGTATTATCACTTCTTATTCAACAGCCCCATGGCATGAAACCAAGGCTGCAAACAGCCCCATGGCCTACTGGCAGATTTCGAGAGGTTTTCTTTTTACAGTGTAAGATTCTCAGCCCTACGTCTAACATTCATCTTAGACTGGGACGTACGATTTAAAGTGGATTCCAAGCCACTACAAACATCCATGGAAAACATTTGATATCTATCTCTCCAATATTTTAATGTCTCTCTCATCAATCTCTCTCATTCTATCTCTAACTCTATCGCTCTATTTATCTAACACTTTCTGTCTAACTATATCGCTCTATATATCTGTCTCTATATCTCCAACTCTATGGCCTCTCTAACTATCTCTTTTTTTTTTTTCTTTGTTTATTTCATTGAATCCGTGAATATCAACTAAACAAATCCCAATACATATTCATAATAAGATTATTAGGACCTATTAGGACCGGTTTAAAGCGGATTCTACACCACTACAAACATCCAGGGCACCGCCGGGACTAGAACCCGAAACCTGTGGTACCGAGCGCCAGAGCGCCATTTCTCATTATCTATTTATCTCACGTTATCTAACTGTGTCTCCCTCTGATGGGGGAGATAGATGATCTCTCCATCTCACTCTCTCTCTAACTCTATCTCTCTATATATCTATCTTTTCTCTCTCTCTTTTATTTCATTGACTCCATGAATACCAACTGAACAAATCCCAATAAATATTCATACAAACCGTACAAAGATCTCAAATTCTGAATACCAATCGATTCCCAGCAATCGGTATCGAACCTCTCGTATACGTCATTTTCAGTTAGTTGTACTCTAGGCCATGGATGTTCACGACTACAAACATCCCTGGCACCGCCGGGACTCGAACCCGAAACCTGTGTTACCGAGAGCCAGAGCACCATCTCTCATTATCTATTTAACTGACATTATATAACTGTGCCTCTCTCAGATAGAGAAGAGATAGATGATCTCTCTATCTCACTCTCTCTCTATTTATCTATCTCTTTCTCTTTTTCTTTTCATTGAATCCATGAATATCAACTGAACAAATCCCAATAAATATTCATACAAAGCTTACAAGATTCAAATTCCGAATACCAATCAATTCCACCAATAGGTATCGAACCACGCATACGTCATTTTCAGTCAGTTGCTCTACTACACACCTGACATGGCTTTCAAAGCGCGCCAAACCCCAAAGCAACCAAGCCGTGAAACTTGGCTTTCTCTAATTTCACAAACGGGCCCATTACGAATTCAAAGCGATTCTGATTAATACCGACTTCCCCTTGAGGGATGGCGCCAAGGGTCAGTAGGTATACACAGCTCTTGTTACAGCACCTGCCAAGATAGCATTACTGCGCGGATTAAGCGGTGAGCTCACACACAGTAATAGTAGAAGAGAAGCTGTGGTTTCATTTCATTTCAGTTCGTAATAAAGCTCCATGCAAACGATAACGGCAGAAAATCACGCTGGAAATCGTTTTTATTAAGGCAGTATGAATTCTAAACACGCTTTAGTATTATTCTGATGGTAATTTATTGATATCAGGTTAATAGTAGGTATATGAGAAACATTCATCAGTTGTTTCCTATTGAATAATTTATTATTTTTTTAATTAAATTTAGCTTGATTAGTAAAATTTGATTGCATTTCGAAAATTAATTTAATTTGACGTTTCACTTCAGTTCACATCGCATAATTCATAGCTTTTATTATTTTTTTTTTTACTTTTTATTTATTTATTGAAAAGTTTAATTATTGCCTTTTTGTACATAAAAAGCAATTTTTATTTCAACAATGAAATATATATTTTTTTTTTATAATGGAATAAAAAAAATATAATTTTTATTGAAAATGAAATTTTAAAATTTTGTATCGATATGTTCCAATAAACTAAACATTTTATTTCGAAGATGAATAAAAAAAAAATTATAATCATATTTTTTTTCTTTTAATGCAGCTGGCAAATAGACCGTGATCCTTTTTATGCCATAAGGTCTGCACCAACGTTACTCACTTTGCACTACCCAGGGGGCATGTGTAACTTGAAGATAAGCCACGGACGCGGAGTAACAATGCCCCCGCAAAGCTCTACGATCCTATTAGGACCGGGTCAATGGTTTAAAGCGGATTCCACACCACTACAAACATCCATGGCACCGACGGGACTTGAACCCGAAACCTGCGGTACCGAGCGGCAGAGCGCTATCTCACATTATCTATTTATCTCACATTATCTAACTGTGTCTCTCTCAGATAAAGGAGAGATAGATGATCTATCTCACTCTATATCTCTATTTATTATTATTCTCTAACTCTATATCTCTATTTTTATCTCTTTATCTCTTTTTATTCCATTGAATCCATGAATATCGACTGAACAAATCTCAATAAACATTCATACATTTCTTCTCCCAACTGTCAGATTAGACCGGGACAAAGATTTAAAGAGGATTCCGAATCACTACAAACATCCATGGCAAACATCTATCTCTCATTCTCTCTCTATCTCTCATTATCTATCTATGTCTCCCTCATCTATCTCTCACTATCTATGTCTCCATCATCTATCCTAATAGTCTCTATATAGGTCCTAATAGTCTCTATTTCTAACTCTATCTCTGTCTATCTATCTCTTTCTCTCTTTTTTTTTCCCATTGAATCCATGAATATCAACCGAACAAATTCCAATAAACATTCATACAAACCATACAAGATCTGAATTCCGAATATCAATCGATTCCACCAATAGGTATCGAACCAGGCGTACGTCATTTTCAGTCAGTTGCTCTACACGCCTGGCATGGCTTTCAAAGCGCGCCACACCCCAACGCAACCAAGCCGTGAAACTTTCTCTAATTTCACAAACGGGCCCATTACGAATTCAAAGCGATTCTGATTAATACCGACTACTACCCCTTGAGGGATGGCGCCAAGGGTCAGTAGGTATACACAGCTCCTATTACAGCACCTGCCAAGATAGCATTACTGTGCGGATTAAGCGGTGAGCTCACACACAGTAATCGTAGAAGGACGTATTCGGTGGTTCCATTTCATTTCAGTCCGTAATAAAGCCCCATGCAAACGATAACGGCAGAAAATCACGCTGGAATCGCTTTATTAAGGCAGTACGAATTCTAAACACGATTCTAGTATTATTCTGAGGATAATTTATTAATATCAGGTTAAAGTAGGTATATGAGAAACATTCATCAGTGTTTTCCTATTGAATAATTTATTGCATTTTTAATTAAATTTAGCATGCCAAGCAAAAATTTCATTGCGATCCAGAAATTAATTTAATTTGTCGTTTCACTTCAGTTCACATTGCGTAATTTGTAGCTATTTTTATTTTTATTTTTTTTTTTTTTTACTTTTATTTATTTTTTTTTTTATTTATGCACTTTATACACTTTTTTTTTTTATTATTTATGCACTTTTTTTTTTATTTTGTAATTTATTTTTAATTTATTTATTTATTTTATTTATTAATTTTG
Source organism: Caerostris extrusa (assembly GCA_021605095.1). Taxonomy (NCBI): domain Eukaryota; kingdom Metazoa; phylum Arthropoda; class Arachnida; order Araneae; family Araneidae; genus Caerostris; species Caerostris extrusa. Next base: position 143,393 of record BPLR01010831.1, read on the forward strand.
TTTTGTTTATTTATTTATTATTTATTTATTTTTATAAAGTTAAATTATTCCTTTTGTACGTTAAAAGTAATTTTTGGTCCAAAAATGAATTACGTTTCGTTATAATGGAATAAATTTTTATAATTTTTGTTGAAAATTAAATTTTAAAATTCTGAATAGATGTTCCAATAAGCTAAACGTTATATTTGGAAGATGAATAAAAACGTATAATCATATATTGATTTAAAATTTTTAAATATATATATTTAATTTTTACTATATATATTTATAGTTTATATATTTTCGTTTGTGTTGGAATCATTTAAAATGTTCGGGCTAAATTAAAAAGCTTTTAAAGATATTGTGCATCATTAATTGCGTTTTTTTATGAATATGAAAAGATTTTTTTTTCCAACACGTAGACATTTGTCTTTGATGCTTTAAGGCAAGCGCTGCACCGACGTTACTCACTTAGCACTACCCAGGGGGCGCATGTAGCTTGAAGATATGCTACGGACGCAAGTAACATTACCCCCGCAACGCTCTACGATCCTATTAGACCGGGACCTAAGGTTTAAAGTGGATTCTGAATCATTATAAACATCCATGGCACAGCCGGGACTCGAACCCAAAATCTGTGGTGCCGAGCGCCAGAGCTCTAGCCACTCGGGCCATCAGGCCCCTATATGAAGAGATATTGATGGAGACATTTATAAAAGCTCATAAATTAGTTTCTTTAAAGAATATGACTTATAGCTGTTAGGTACACATATAAGTTTATATTTTTTTTTAACTTAAAATAAAAGAAAATTTTAATAATTGGTAGAAAAACTTGTAAAGCTTGCAAATATTGGGATATCGTTAACATTATCTTTTGAACTATAAAAACAAAACACTTTTTCGATTAACAGAATAAATATTTGTGAAACTTAGAACTAGTAGAAAGATTTCCCTGTGTTATACCTGACGAAATTTCAAATTAAATAAAAAAATATTTATATTAAATTAGGTTGTCGTAAAGCTGTTCTGTTCATTTTTTATTCCTTCATGGATTGTTATTTATTTATTCAAATCTTTTAATTATACATCAAGGCTATTGAAGCTATAAAATGAAAAGCATTCTATCTATTTAATTATCAATTAATCAAATAAAATGACTGAAATATTAATTATATTAAAATAAAATGAATATAAATTGTAAAATACATAATGAAATGTTTTATAATTACAAGAGTATGAAAGTTCTCTTAAATATTTATTTTAAAATTAATTATACAATGAGTTACATATATAGAGAGAGTAAATTATATAAAGATTTATTTTAAAATTATTATTAATTATGAAAATGTACTTTCGATCTGAAATAGAAATTGTTTGGAAAATGACGATCTGAATTGTTGAATAAACATTTTAAAACAATCAAAAAGAAAATTAAAATATATAATTTTTGAAAAATAAAAAAGAATTTTGTCTGAAATAATAATAATTATATATAATTAAAAAACAGTAATAAAACTAACTTAAATTATATCTTTACTTTTCTTAATTATTGTTTCTTTGCTGAAGGACATGCAAAAATGGTAATTTAAAAAAAATAGTTCCCGTTATATTAATTGTAGTTTATGAAACGATTTTGTAAAAGAAATAAATAACATGCAAAATTTGACGATTCATTAAAGGAATGATTCATTTTTATTCATTAAATGAATGATTCATCATTACGATTCATTAAAGAATGATTTATCTTTATGATTCATTAAAGGAGCAAAAATTGAAAAGGCTGCGATGTTTTTTTTTTCATAAAATTCAATAAATAACTTATATTTCGGAATATAAGCCATCCCTTTATTAATCAAGAATGAGGTTTTTCTTTAAAATTTTATCCCATGTCTAAAACCCTTGTGTAAATTGAAATAGAAAAAAATTTCCTGTAACTTTCACACATGTCACTATGAGGGTGAAAATATTATTAAGTAGATAAAACAGGTGGAATATTTTCCATTCAAATCGATTTAAAGTAAAATGTCAAACGTCAACGACGATTGTTATAAATGTGGTATTTTATTTGCAGCTATAATATTGTTTCTATTCAGTTGTCTTGTATACTATCAGTGTTAGTTTTATTTTTCAGTGCCATTTTATTTTTTGCTTAAAAATGAACGGGAAGAGAAATTCTTTTGCTACAAATTTCAAACTGTATTCTATTATTATTTCTAATGCATATTTTGGAACTTTTGCATTAACCAGGTGCATATTTCGTCATCAGAATTTTCGTTTTGGTAACGAACCAAACGTAATCATTTTCATTTAAAAAACATTTTAAAAAAGAAGCAACATGAACATTTTCTAAATTAAAATAATTAACTTCCATAAAACAAATTACTCATTTTAATTTTTTTATAAATTTCTATATAAAAAAAATATTCTATATTCTAAAAAATATTCTTCTTCTTCATTGGCTCAACAGCCCCATGTTCAGCTAAGGCCATCTGCCTACTAGCAGATTTAGAGACAGGAGATGTTGTCTTTTTTATGGGGTAGATTGTCAGCAATACGCCTAACACTCTACAGTCACATTAGACAGGGACCTAAAAAGGTTTAAAGTGGATTCCAAAACCACTTATAAACATTCATGGCACCACTGGGTGCTCGAACCGAAATCTATGTCACCGAGTGCTAGTTTTTGGGCCAAGACTATTTTTCCAAGTAAAGTTGGTTAACTTCAGTTGGTAGACTAGTTCTTTGGAGTCTAAATTCAATTATTTGGACCGAATTTAAAAATCAACTAATATAATAACAACTAATATAAACAACTAATGGCGCCATCTATTGGCAGATATAAGCAACTTAAATCTAAAAAAACTAAAATTAATTAATTAAATTTAATTACTGAATTAATATTTGAAAAACTGTATTAACATCCAGTGTCATCCACTACAATTTCAAAAAAATGTATTTGAACTTGAGTGGAGGAATAAAAGTATTTTATTGACGATTGAAAATTTGAACAAGATATATATAGGGATATATAGGAGAGTGTGACCTAATAGAAGGAATTGAATTACTTTTAATTTTGGGGGCAGGATTTAATGTTATTAAGTCCTAATTGCAATATGTCAAGTTTTATTTCATTATACAATAATGAAAACTTTTTTTTTTTTAATTTTTGATAAATAAGTATGACTTTCTAATGCGGATTTTTTTTTCTCCAAAGAATTTATTGGCTTTGGATAAAATAAAAAGTTTGCCATTATGACTGCAATGGCAAAGAATCGTTAGAAATGTAAGTCGTTTGTGAAATCATTATTGTAGATTGAAACAGCCGGTCGCTTAAATACACTCACAGCTAATGATTAAAGCGCAGCTAATTGTATGATAATTTGGTTGCGCCTAATTATCCGATAATTATACTTAATCGATAATTGGCCAATTCTGTCCAGTGTGCCATTATTGCTAATTTCCATTACTAACGTTCAGCCATTTTATTCAGCTTTATATCTAATATTTACTGATGCAAAACTTTTACGCAAAGGAATTTTAACTTTAAAATATCCTATTGTTAAACGCATAAAATTATTTCAATAATATTCTGATTTTTTTTGTTGTTGTTGTTATACGTATGCATATGAATTATTTAAAAAATACTTTTCTGTACGTTTTTCATTTTAGGAATATTTTAGCAATACCACAGTATTCGTTTCATTTAAAAACAATACATAATTAAGCTTATAATGATATGATTGTTTAATTATATTTCACTTATGTCAGTTTATTCTTTTCTTTATTATGTGAGAGATAGACTTAATTTATATAGATTTTTTCATAGATTTTAAACCAAAATTAAATAATAAGTGCGTATATTTGTGTGTAATATGGCCTAATTTTTGTTGTTCTTATTTTCTTTGTATTTTTCCAAGTCTTAAATTTTTAAAAATTAGATTTACTTCTGAATATTTTATGAGATAATTTATGGGTGAATTATTTATTCAACCGCTTTCCGAACATTGCTTTTAAATACAGATATAATGGTATATTATTATCACGTTTAAAAAATGTCGACAAAAAAAGAAAAACAACTACTACTCACAAGATTAAGGAGGAAGCAGCACAAAAATATGAAAATTTCTGCTGAGGGCGTTAAAAAGTACCAAAAATGGGGCAACTGCCTTGATGTCGAACTTATTCCCTCATCATGTCTTTGATTACCCAGCTGTTGCAGCCGCCATGCATTGTCTGGACCATCCGCAGAAGAGGATCTATACAACGAGCTGGCAATCAAAATAGCCAATATGATTCCGAGCACCACGATATTTGTTTTTCTTTGTACTCTTCAGGAGATACAACAATAACATCACATTTAATATTTTAATAATATTAACAAGATTTAGTACTTTCTTAACGTAATATTGTTTTAAAAATGTCTAAAAAAATTTTAGGTGAACGAACGAACATTATTTAATAATGTGAGTTAATCAAATCAATAAAAAGCATCCATATGACCATTTTATTTTCTTTTAATACTTTGTGGGCTGCAAAAATGGAAACCCAATAATAATAATTATTGCATATTTCTTTACATTTAAGTAACCTTGGTGGGAATTTTACGGGTGTTTCCCAATACGATAAGCAAATGATGAGTAGTTCCTTCTAAAGTCCTCCTGGAAGGCACTGTCCTCTGTCTTCAGCGACTCGAGCCAAATCAGACTTTACCTACGGGTGCTCCATCACAATAGAAGCTGCCCTCTTTTTCCTCCTTCCATGAGACCACACGGTATAGATATTGCTGTCTACCTTCATTGCATTAAAATTAATCGTTGGCGGCATCGTTGAAAATATTAAACTTTAATGCGGATATTTTTTATTTATATTTTAATAGCAATGATAATTAATTATTTCATCAAAATTTTCCCTGTTAGCAATTATGGGTTGCACGAATTTCATCATCAACAATCTTATGGGCAAAAAACAAACGAAAGCAAAAACGTACAGCATTTTATCGCTATTCCTCAAACACAACATAGTAACAGTCAAGCAATAAAAATGTATTCCACTTTTTTAAACAGGTATTCGCACACACATAAAAAAAAAAAAATTGGCAAACCCCCTACACAAAATAGAACTTCATTTCCTGCTGAAAATCAAAACGACAAAACCTCCCCCCCAACCCTCCCCCTCCCTCCGCCTCCCTGACAACGACGGTCGTAAGTCAACCAATCGGAAACATCTCCTTTTTTTTTTTTTTCATTTTATTTTTTTTTTTCTATGCCAAACCCTCAGTGTCACATCTTTTTTACCTCCATTTCTGAGTACTTACCAAACTGAATTTTTGCGTTTATTTTTATTTTTATATTTATTTACTCACACCCGATATCGGAGAATTCGAAGAAGAAAAACATCGAAGGTTGGGATGTAGGGAAAACTGCGAATTTTCTCTTGCTTCCGTTTTCATATTGTTTCGAATCATCTTTTACTACAATTTTTTTTTTTTACCATCCCCGCTTACAGTACCTGCTGGATGTTGGCTGCTCAACATATATTCCAGAATTGGATATTACATTTAGAACATTCAGCGTAAATTCAATTTTGATACAGGACTTTTTTTTTTTTTTATTATTATTATTTCTTCTGTTTTTAAAGGTATGAGAGGAATATATGTGAGGTTTTAGTTGGTTATGTTTTGGAACTGAGTGAAGATAAAGACAAAAATGAAGCCACGTGATTATGTTCCACCACTACACTAATTAGAAATAGGGGAACACTAATTAGAAATTAATTTGAAGTTTCTGTTTCCAGTCTGGTAATGATTTTACTGGACAAAATCCTGGAATCATATGTATAATAAAATGTCACTTTATGTACTTCTAATGTACTGCCACTAAATATACTTTTTATGCGTATTAAATAATAATGCGTATTAAATGCGTATGTCAATATTAAGAATTAATTATAGTTAATAGCTTATCGCCTACGTTCATTTTGCACACACTTTTGGTCTAATGAGGCTGGTATCTACAGTTTAACCTGGATTCCGAATTCTAACAAATATCCATGCCACGGCCAGGATTCGAATTGGAAATTACGCTTGAACATTCAGTGTAAATTCAATTTTGATGATGGACATTTATTTATTTATTTATTTTCTGTTTTTAAAGGTGTGAGGGAATATATGTGGGGTTTTGGTTGAAACTGGTTATGTTTTGAAACTGGTGAGTAATACGGCGGAAGTTGAATTTGCTGGCGGCTTTATTGTGTAGACACTGTTTTCAAAAAACGAGGAGACTCAATGGCGTTTGGGATGTTTAGCATCTTGCCTCGTTAGTCCGACTACGTGGTAGGAGTTTCCCGGGTTTCCTACCAAATTAAAAGTAAATGAGGAGTAGTTCCCCTAAAAAGTCCTCCAGGAAGGCACTGCCCTTCTTCTTCAGTGTCGCAGATCAAAGTCAGACTTATATCGACGGATGCTTTAACAAAACAGAACCTCCCCCACCCCCTCCTTTTCTCTCCTTCTAGAAGACCACACGAGTTCTTGAACTTGATCTAGATGTTACTGTCAACTAAGTGGGATAATAAACAACAAATCTTCATTATATTAAAAATGAATTTTTGGCGGCATTGACAAAATATTAAACTTTTTGATACGAATATTTGTTTATATATATTTTAATAGCAACACTGCTTAATTATTTCATAAAGTGTTTCTGTTAGCAATTATTTGTTACACGAATTTCATCATCACCGATTTCATGGACAAAAACAAACGAAACATAGTTACAGCATTTTTGTCGCTATTTCCCAAACACCGCATCACATTCAAGCAATAAAACGTATTCCACTTTTAAACAGGTATTCGCACACACACATGCATCCACACACACAAAAAAAATTGGCAAACCCCTACACAAAATGGAACTTCATTTCCTGCAGAAAATCAAAAACGACAAACCCTCCCTTCCTGACAACGACGGTCGTAAGTCAACCAATCGGAAACATTTCCTTTTTTTTTTATTTTTTTTATTTTTATTTTTTATTTTTTTTTTTTTTTATGCATCCCTCCACGTCACATCTTTTACCTCCATTTCTAAGTACTTATCAAACTGAATTCTTATATATTTTTTTTTTTATTTATTTACTCACACCCCTCGATATCGGCGATTCGAAAAAAACATTGAAGGGTTGGGATGTAGGGAGAAACTGTGAGTTTCTCTTGTTTCCGTTCTCATATTGTTTCGAATCATCTTTTTACTACAATGACTTCTTTTTTTTCCTCCACCCCCGCTTTCAGTACCGCTTGATATTGGCTGCTCCATGTATATTCCAGAATTGAAATTACGTCTAGAAACATTCAGTGTAGTAAATTCAATTTTAAAGCTGGATTTTTTTATTATTATTATTTTTCTATTGTTTAAGATATGAGGAGAATATATGTGGGGTTTTGGTTGTTTATGTTTTGGAACTAGTGAGTAATACGGCGGAAGTTGAATTCGCTGGCGGCTTTATTGTGTAGACAATA
>BPLR01010834.1:0-66422 GCA_021605095.1 Caerostris extrusa
TACGTATTGCTTGAATTGGAAAATTTAATATAATTTAAAATATTTTATTTTGAATTGTATTGTAAAATCTTCATTACTTATTTTTATAATATAATTTATATTTTATTTGAAAAGATAGTAGCTGTGGTCATTCAAATTTATAATCTGTTGGATCTTTCGGGCAACATGACATAGTTGCAGTTGCGGTCCCTCCATTTTCCTGCAAAGCAACCTAATTGCCTTAAGTACCTTTGCTTCTGTATTCCAGTGTTCGTTTTTCGGCCCCGGGAGCCGCCAAAGAGAAAAAGTGCTGCTGCAAAGCGTGCAAAATAAATATTGCTCCATTTTGGGATAAAAAGTTGCTGAAATGCGGAGGAGGTATCTTGCGATGGCTATGTCTCAAAGGACAGACCAAAGTGAATGTGCGCTATATACAACAGAGGAAATGTTAGATAAAGAGTGATGCAGCCTCAGCCGAAAGAGTTTTAAAACGCTAATTAAAAAACGGCCCAATTGTGACGTCACTTCCAGGATCAAACCCACCTGGAAGCGCGAGATTTGAAAATTGGGAAAAAGCAAAGTTGTTCTTTAGTGCACTCCTTCATAAAAAATGGGAGGCAAATCAAAGCATCGCCACCTCTCTCTCGATTTACAATAAGAAGAGCGGCCCTTATTTCAGGCAAATTCTCAAAGCCACCATAAGTTTTTCCCTCAAGTGAAATATTTGTGTGCTCATAAATGCATAAAATGTTAGATTTCAATTCCGGAATTTCAATGACCTCAAATTGGACATACAATCGACTTTCTTTGGATGAATACTGGTAATTTGAGCTTTTGAAATTTTTTAGCTTTTGAGTCGACAATGATGTTTTCATTTAGTAGTACTATTTATATATAGGAAAACTATTAATAGTTTGGAATATAATAGGAGTTTGAAAATGATTATCATTAATCATAACACTCTTATTATTGAAAAATTAGTTTCGATAATTATAGTGTATTTTAAAAGAAAACATTAAAATTAAAAATGTTTTACCATTTTGTACCCTCGTTGGGCCTCTTGTCCAACTTTCTCAAACAACACACCAAAGAGTGATGTGTTGAAGATAATGCCTTTGCGATAAGCCTTTTACGGTCAACTGGCCTGCATTTGAGTATCGTTTGGGAGATAACCCACAAAATTCTCGTGTGGCAGCCTGAATGTTGCGAGGCCCCAACGCTAACGAATCACCTCGTTTCTGAAAGCAGTGACTATAATGAACGCCGCCAATGAATTCACGACAGAATGCTCCTGCACAACCACACGTTACTGGTCCACTAGTTAGGAAACATTTTATTTCTCTAATGTATAGAGTACTGCTTTTTCCTATAAAATCAGCTTTCATGATTTTATTTAAAACTTTTATATGAATCGTTTTACATGAATTATTATAACTTTGATTTTTAAATTTAAAACAAAATTTATAAAAATTTCTGTATGTTCGGTTTTGATCGTATTAAATTTCATAATGATCCAAATTTAACTTTTGAATTTATTAAAAAAACCTTAGATTTATGCATTATATAATTAATTAATGTCTTCGGTAAATTTTTTATATTTCTAATAATTGGATTAAAAATTTGAATAAGAAATTATTTAATTAAGACTAAAATTTTTAGTGATATATAATTTAAATATTTTACCATATGATTTCGTCATTTAATACATATTTATTAATTAAAACGTTTTAAATATATAAAGAAACTTGATATGATTTTTAAGTAATAAACATTTTTTTCAATTTTTAAAAATATTTCGAAATATAAATTTTTAAAAATTTAAGTTATGCTTAATTTATAATTTTTTCCCATATCATAAATAAAAAGTATTTGCCATTTAATGCTAGAAAATTTTTGTTTTCCAAAGTTACTCAATTTAAAAACTTCTAAATAGTTTGTAATAAAATATATATTTTATTTTCACAACTATTGTATCATCTGTTTAACGATACAAAAAAATTCGAATTAACAAGGATAGATTAAGTAATTTTTTTAGTTTAATGCCTTATTTTTAAATCAACGTTTACCAATTGCTGTACACCGAAACCATTTTTTAGGAGATAGATATATTCTTAAAATAACGTAATGAATAATTTTATGAAATTTGTTTAGATTTAATTCTTTAGTTAATAAAATGAAAATTTGAATATTACATATAGGTTACTTCCTGATAAAATAATTAAATTTTTTACAAAATTATCAGAATTTTTATAGAACTAAAATTTTCCTTAGCCTTTTTTTTTTTTTAGTCGTGTAAAAATTAAGTAAAATTGCCTTAAAATTATATTTGATATCCCAAATTATTTTAATTCCAAATTCATAAAAAATAACAAGCAGATGTTTAGTGTTCTGAAAAAGTTTCGGAAATCCTCACTGTAGATGTAATCTTTTAAAAATAATCAAAGAAATTTTAAAGAATTCAGGATAAATTTCATTTTAAATAATATATTTTCCTGTTTTCTGCTGATATTTTACCATTCTATTCCTGTATATTTTTTTTATCGTTAATTGAAATCAATTTACACATTTTAAAAATTGCTTACCTAAATATGAAATCCTCAAAATTTGAAACATAAAGTTGTACATCATCATCATCATCAGTGATGCAATAGCCCCTTGGTGGGCCAAGGTCGTCTCCCTGTTAGCAGATTTCTAGACAGTAGATGTTTTCTTTTTTACGGGGTAGCCAACGCCAAAGTCATTAGACCGGGATCTACGATTTAGAGTGGATTCCGAACTACTACAAATACCCATGGCACCGCCGAGACTCGAACCCGAAACCTGTGATATCAAACGCCAAAGCTCTAGTCACTTGGTCATCAGACCTGAAAGCGTCAGACGTCAAGAAAAAAATTAAGTTGCGATTTAAAATCTTATAAATAAATCACAAAGCTAAAAATAATTAATTCTGATTATTTCTTTATTGTGGGCTACATTAATATAAATTATGTTTTACGTTTTAATTAGGAACTTATAAAAAATATCCAGGGTGAATTTTTCTGAAAATCGGATGAAAACTACTTTTGTGTAGAAAAAGTATTCTTCCAAAAATTGGAGAATAAGAAATGATCATTCATTTCCTTTTATGAGAATATTAATAAACATTAAATTTAAATTTGTAGGTATTCCCTTATTTTTTGACGCATTGTTATAGTTGCATAAAGTGTTTTGTCACCCTGAAGTTTTACGACTTAGATAAATTCATTCATATGTGAAACAAGCAATGAAAATGGTACCTGATAAAAGGTATTAAAGAAATGTGATAATGACGGGTTTTTCACCTTTTTCATAATAAACACGCTTCCAGGTTATATTTTGTAGCTGATAGTAGTGTTTGAGATATAAAAGTAAATATTTAATTTTATTAGAATTTCTTTCATAATTTGTGAGGAAAAACCAGTAGATTCCCACACCTATTACCCCACATCTTAATCATATCACTAAATACTACCACCAGAAGTGTGTTTGGTGTTTTTATCTTAGATCACTAAAACTAATATTTATAGATTTGTCACTGCAGTGTTTATCAGTAGCAATAAAATATTTTATTTTGAGACTTATTTATAAAAAATTATTTAACTGATATTGCCGATTTCAACATCTGGGATAAAATCAGGAAATAAATTTTCTTAAAAATTTTGAATCATGTTCTTGAAGATTATTTTCGTTAAACCTTTGAAAATGATTTATATTGCTATAAATTGATACATAATGCCAAATATTTTATAAAATAATAAGTAATTATACTAAGTATTAAAAACATTAAAATATTAATATTTTTGAGACAGCTATCCTGGTTGAATTTTTTTAAATACATTTTTAATTAAACACAATTTTTTAAATGTGTTATTTAAAAGAAGATTAGAATTATAATGTTTTAAATAGCAAATTTGAAAATGATGAAAATAAATAAAATTTTAAAAGGTTTGATTTAATATTGGATTGGATTGAAAAAATATTAGAATGCCTGAAAAAGTTTTCAAAGTATAGTTATTATAGTTTTAAAATATAGCTTTATAGTTTTTGAAGATAAATATAGAAATAATATTTTCACAGTGAAAACTATTGATTTGAGTATTGCATCAAAAATTCATTCCCTTTACTTTAACAATAAAATATAAAAAATAATATATTTGATAAAATAAATAATAGATATTTTTAAAATAAATATCTATTATTTATTAATATTTTTTAATGAAATAAACAAATAAACATATATTATTTGATACCACTGTTAGATTTCATTCAAATTAGTTATAAATTATTTTTATTTAAAAATACTGTTAGAAAATATATAAAACAATGTTAACAAATATATTTTTATATATTTGATTTCATAATAAATTCGTATTTTTAAATTTAATTTAGACGACGAACGTAGTATAATAAACTCTATTTCATTCCTTTATTCATACGTTTATGATGCCAAAAACATAGATGTCTCTCATATATGCACAAAACAAGTATTTTAGCCAGTTGAATAAAATATATGTCTGTTAACAAACGTCAAGTAAAATATTAATATTCAGAAATGAAAAATTATTATGTATTTTTATAATAATTTTAATATAGAAAGCAAATTTCTTGCGAAAAGTTATTAAAAATTTATAATCATTATTTTTCCATTAATCATGATAAATCCATGAGCCAGATTGTTCTTTCTTTGGGTTCGTGGAAGTGGGAAGTACGGTACCTTTGTGAGTGCACATAACATATAACAATGGTATAATGTAGGTGCTCATGTAACGCTAAATCTGTTACATGTCAGCCTATCTAGTGTTGAAAATATAGTTTTAGAGGTGTCCAGCATTTGAAAATAAAAAGCTTCTTACAGTTTGTTTACTCTTTATTAAATAACCAGTTAGTTATTGAAAGTGGTAAAGCATTTGGATTAACTATATAAAATTCAGTCTCACCATAAAAGTTACAATGATATCTTTATAAATTGTATATAAGCACATTATATATATTTCTACATCCCTTTATTAACTGAGAAAAAAGGTACTCTAATTTTACGAAATATATGAAAAATAACATATTAGATTAAATTAAGATTCAAGATTAAATTTTCAGTCAAATAGCTTCTTTAGTTGATTTTTTTTTTTTTTTAAGAATTTTTTTTTTAAAAGCTGAAATATATTTTTTTTTTTACTGAAAGATATTTAATATGTGTAGATATTAGGATTTACAGAAATATATAATGACACACTGGGCATGCCAGTCTAAATATAATTTAGAAATGGAAGTTTTAAAATTCAGAGAAGAAACTCTTGTATGAGAATAAATAGATTTATTTTGCTTAAAGATATCCCTATAAATAGTAAGCATACATTTAAATGAAAGCAGAAAGTGACACTCACACTACTTTCTATCATTTTTAAAAGAATAAAGGGCATTAAATTGGTTTAGATTCCAAATAACCTCCTTATTTTAAAAATATTGGAAATGCAATAGTTTTTTTGAGTTCACGGAAAAGTTTCTATTTTAAAATACTCTTAAATGTTGAGATGAAAAGAAAGAGCTTGCCAAAAAATAACTTCGTTTATGAATGACTTTTATTAGAAACATTGTAAATTCTACCTTGTTTTGTTATTTAAATTTAAATTAAATTAATAAAATGATACGTAGTAAATTTTTTTGTTTGCTTGAATAAGTATCGTTCATTGTTAATGAAAATCAATTTCTTTAAAGATTTTTATGCCCTGATATACTTGGAATCAATAAATTTATTTTAGTACATCCACTTAGACAAACAGATTAATATATATATATATATATATATATATATATATATATATATATATATATATATATTATAAAAAAGGTAAGGTAAAGGTAAAAATGTATTTATATGCGGCTGTTTAGCACACAGACATGATAGAAGCAGCACTGAGAAAAAATTGCCACATTTTATTTTTCATTCTAGATTGCTTGGCTTAGATTTCTTATGAATATCACGAACAGTCCACTGATGAGTGATGAAGAGTGGGCACTGCTTTAGAGGAAGACTTTAAGGGTATATGCCCCACATTCGCATGAGAGATAAACATTTAAACTTCCACGAGGTAGCCTAACTGTCGATGAGAGATGTCACAATCGCTATCGAATCTCCACTGGAACAGAACGCAAATCCTCCTGCTTGCTATCTGCGAACTTTATCATTGTTTTAAATGGTAATACATTTCAAGGTAAATTCATTTGTAAACAATCATTTTTTAAAAGTTTTACTTTTTAGTGCAAGAGATAAAATTGTATATATATACAATATTTATTTCATTACTTTTATTAAACTATACATTAATGTGGAATCTAATAACCAAACAAAGGTCAGCATAATATTAAAACATTGAATTTAAAAAAAAAAAAAAATTAAATACTGATGCTGTAAAAAGAAATATTTGCGTAAAGTTACATGTACATTTAGTCACAAAAGACTTTTAAGAAATTTTTTTTTTAAAATTCAGTAATTCAGGTGAAGTTTTGAATAAGCAATTCCTAAATTATCAGTAAGTCCTTCAAAATGACTCACCTGTTTAGTTAAAAATTTATCAAGTTATATTTATTATCAAATCTGCACATCCATTTCCTAAGGTATTTTTTCTATGAAAAGAACTTTTTCTTTTAAATTGCATTTCAGATAATAATAGTATGCACTCTAAATATTACAGTAAAATTTCTTTTAGAATTGCTCAACAATAACTAAAGTTTGCAGCGCATTTTTTGTTGTCGACTACTGAAAGAAACTTGAAGTCTTGAAACAATTTTAATGGTGTCGAACTTTTTGACTAAGTGTCTACCAAGTGTCTACCATATATTTTTCTGCATAAGCTGAGTATTTTTAGAGTTTTTCTATAGCGGAGTTACAGGGGTCGGCTTACATACAGATTCCCTAAATTTGCAAAATAAGTAGGTACATTTCAATTATCTAGGCGCAAGTGATAAATCGCAAAAATATTGCTAATTATAGCGTATTTTTTTTTTTAGTTTATATTTCGAAGTTTATGAAAAAAATAAATAAATAAAAAGCGAAAAACTCAATTCTTTTGAAATGAATTATTTCTTTAATGAAAATTATCTGTTTTATTTTAGAAATTGTTTTTATTGCCTGTTCGTTGCATTGTGACCAAGACGAAAAATCTGACGTTGACGATGTTATAGCTAATGGAAAAGTACCAAAATGTACACCAGAAATAATAAGAGAATACCTTAAATAATGAGTTATATAATAATAAACATTATAGAAATATTTTCATTTTGGCTTATATACAGGTTTTGAACATTTGATAAACACACGCATTGTCGGCTTATATTCGAAAATATATGACAGTCGAATCCTAGAGAGAAAGATAAAATTATTTTTATTGTTTAAAATAAATAAAATTAAAATAACTAATTATCAATTATTAAAATAACCAATTACTTTTCATTTGTTTTTCAATTCAGCAGTGTTTTTATTTTCTATTATACTGTAAACAAACTTTTATTAATAAAAGATGACTTTAATATTTAAGGATTTAAATTTATGGTATGTTATTATTATTGTTATTGCATAACATGAAAGAATGTTTTTGATCTTTTTATGTAAATACTTATTATATTATTAGTTTGTATATTGCATTTGTTTATTGCACAATTAACTAATAATTATAAACCAAAAATCTATGTTCTTGAAGAAAATATCCAATTAAAAGCCTTTTCATAATATATTTAAAAGATCTATTAAAATGATTTCTTCATATTTCGTATGTGCGTAAAAAGTAATTATATTTAAGATCCTTTATTGTTCGATGTTATAAGTTGAAATTGCAATTTAAATACTTTTGGGGGATGTTTATCTTTTCGTCATATGATTTGTATGTACATGGCTTTTGTAAAATATTTTTCTTTTGTTAATATAAATGACCTTGTGTTCTAATAAGGAATGAATCGTCTCTGCACAACGGAACGTTTAGTTACTAACTTTCTGAAAGAATTTTAAGGTTATCGACCAAGTTTGTGTGTCGTTTAGGAAAACTTGGCACTATCTTCACAGTACCAAGTTGGGGATGTTAGATTTTCAGACAAACTGTAACATGCTCCATCGAGTCTAATCACGTCTGAAATTGACTTCAACACATTTTGTCTTTGGAGTTATACCTTCTTTCTGTTTTCTGCTTTCCAAAATGCTCGACAACTACTTAGAGGAGTAGAAATATTAATAGTTTTTAGATCTTTCTTAATGTTTAATATCACTCTTAATTTCTTTCTTCTGAAGCAAAAACTTATATCCCAAAATATAGAAGTGGTGTGGAGTAAAGACAAAAATTAATAATTGAAATGCCATATAAAAGTTGATAAATATTAAGATAATAAATATGATGCATAATTAGGTGCCTATCAATTATTATTATAAGGCCTTGTTGCAGTGACTAATCCTCAGAATCCTGTAGCTCTGGACGGACACCTTACGAGTAGTCTATTCACGGATATAGGGAAAGCGGGCAGCTTCTGTTGTAATGGTGCAACTCTCTCAGTTCTGAAAAACAATGTGTTTTTATCCAACTTGGTAGATAGACATCTAGATCAAGTCCAAGATCCTGTGTGGTCTTATAGAAGGTGGTAAAAATTGGCGCAACTTCTGTTGTGATGGAGCATCTTTAGGTAAAAGTCTGACTTTGACTTCGAATCGCTGAAGAAGGAGGGCAATGGCTTCTGGGAAAAATTTTAAATGGAACTACCCAGCATTTGCTTTTTTATATGTTAGAAAACCGGAAACTCCCCCAGGTAATCTGACTAATAAGGTAAGATGCTGCACACCACAAATGAAATCAAGTGTCATCTTTTTTGGAAGTGTCTACAATAATGCCACCATTGGAGTGAACCTCGGCCCTAATGCTCGTCAGCGGCGCATGTTACCACTGAGCCACAAGTAGGACATGAAGCCTTTTATTTTGTTTACACAAGAATAGATATCAATCATATTCTCTTGTGCAAAACGTGAAAAATGAAGGACTACAAGAACTAGAAATCTTCCTTGCTATATTTTTCAGAAAACATTTCTTGTGTTTCTAAAAATTTGAAAGGTACAGCCAAACGCTTGCACAAAAGCAATGAACAGTGTATTTAAATATTAATAGAAAAAAATAATTTATCATAATTTTGAAAGTTGTCTGAAAATTTCTTTCTAAGTTTTTTTTTATGAAGAATTAAAATAAGATTGCAAGATACACTCATGTCCATAAATTAAGGATAATGAAGTTCAGGCAAAGAAAGAGACAGAAGCAAAACAAATTTGACTTATTTGTAAAGTCTATGTATTAAACAAAAGGTAAAGAGCAAAAAAGATGCTATGTGTTTGACATAATTAATAAAAATTGCGATTTTACTCCCTGGAGCAAATTTCAAAAAGAACCTTTTTACAAAAAACAGTATAACATGGTTAGTATGATGGTTAATATGGAGTATGTCTCCCGGACGATGCAATACAGGCCTTACAACGCTCTAGGCATGCTGATTATCAAATTATCAATCTAATCTTGGGGAATATTACACCACTCATCAAGCAATGCCCTCCGAAGTTCCGGTTGACAGGTGGGGGGGGTTGACGGGCTGCAATTCGTCGGCCAAGCATATCCCACACATGCTCTATTGGATTGAAGTCCGGTGAGTATGCTGGCCAATCCATACGGGTGATATCCTCCAATTGAAGGCATTCGTCTACAATGTTTGCACGGTGAGGACGGGCGTTGTCATCCATAAACAGAAATTCAGCACCCATGGCGCCCTGAAACAAACGTACATGTTGTTCCAGAATGACATCCCGATAGATGTGGCCTGTCTGTCATGGTTACACTCTGAACAAGCAGGTCAGTTCTGGAACCAAGAATAATTCCTCCCCAAACGAGCCATCCTGCACCACCGTAACGGTGTCGTTCAATGGTGTTCTCTTGGTGGTAACGGGTACCTGGCGCTCTTCATATGAAAGTCCGGCGAGAATCAGACTGCAAACTAACCCTGGACTCGTCAGAAAACATCACACCAGACCACTGTTGGGGTGTCCACAATGCATGCTTTCTACTCCAGGTTAAT
Organism: Caerostris extrusa; assembly: GCA_021605095.1. Classification (NCBI taxonomy): domain Eukaryota; kingdom Metazoa; phylum Arthropoda; class Arachnida; order Araneae; family Araneidae; genus Caerostris; species Caerostris extrusa. The sequence goes on from BPLR01010834.1 coordinate 10,087, forward strand.
CGCAGGCGACAGTGAGTTTCGGTAAGTGGAACACATCTGACAGGCCTACGAGCATATAGACCAATGTGTCCTAAGCGTCTGTACATGGTCTGCCTTGAAACTGTCGTACCGGTAGCTGAAGAGAGCTAACGAGACAGGTCTGATGCTGCGCTCCGTCTGTTTCTTTTGGCAGTAACTGCTAAATACCGGTCCTCATTCGGCGTTGTAACTCGGGGGCGACCTGTGCTGTAACATCTACTCACATTACCATCATCTTGGAATAGTTGTCAAAGCCTGGAGATGACACTCTGGGCGATTCCAAGTTCCTCGGATACTTCCAGCTGGGTACTTCACATTCCAGTCGTCCGATAATTCTACCACGTAAAAATCATCCAAATGCTTCCTTTGTGCCATAACTATGCGGTTATTGCACTGAAAGACTTTTTAAAGCGCTTGTGAACAATTTTACTTCTTTGCCACCATTCTTATATACCCGTCTCTTACACTCGTCATTGTGGGGCGCCATCTGGTGGTTTCCTGTAATTTGCATATTCTTCTTCAAGATATGTGTGATAATTCTACAGGTGAAATTTTTATTTTAGAGTTCAATTTCTGTGTGATTCTGAATTATCCTTAATTTATGGACATGAGTGAATTTTTATTTACTTAGGTATCTTGATGAATCAATGAATTCTAAGATGTTTTAGACGATTTATAATCTTCAAAATTATTTTTATTTTTAACAGAAATAAATGAGTTTTTAATGTATTTATTTATAACTCATCAATTCAATTAAATTTTGTTTTTAAGAGAATTTCTGTTAGTTTTAATAACTTAGATTGAAGTAAAGTAATGCGGTATAGTTTACAAGGTAGTGTTGATTTAATTATCCTTAATTAATTTAAATAGGGAACCTAGCATCTAATTTTGTCAATTAAAGTGGATTTGCAAATATCTACAGTCAAACCTGTTTAATGCGGTACTTTTTGTGCTGTATATAAAAAAATCCATGAAATGCACATTACGAATAAAAATTAATTCAAAAATGTAATTCAAAAAGAAACAACAGATGACTACCAAAATATCATGCAAATTTAAAAAAATCCAACAGATGGCCCATCGGATATTTTGTCATCCTATTACCACGAATGTTAGCGTGAGGTTTGATTTATATATTTTCTAAGTGGGAATTTTTTTTTTATTTATTTTTTTTTTTTTAAATGTGTTGCAAACAATATATTTTATAGTTACCCATGGATTTTTAAGATATTTTTATGCTATTTATTTTATGCTGTCCCTATCATTATCAACAATATCCTCATGGTGGTCTAAGGCAGTCTGTCTACTAGCAGATTTCGAGACAGGAGATGTTTTCTTTTCGCGGGTTAGGGTTGTCAGCCCTACGTCCTAGGCCGGGCCTTCTGTTTAAAGTGGATTCGGACCTCTATAAAATTCCATGGCACCGCCGGCTGGAAGATGTCCCTATCACCCGCACAAATGAGGTTTGTTTTTTCTTATTTTTATTTTTAAGCCTAAATTAGTAAATATTAATATAAAATAATAAAGAGAATATAAAAACAGGAAAGATAGACAAAGAAATTAACTCCTTTTTTACAAAATACTTTTTAAAAGATATGTAAAAAATGAAAATTGTTCCAATTGTACTATCTTGAACTAATTAATATTCAAATTTCATTTAATTTTTAATAACATTCGTAATACTTTAGCAAGTTACGGCTATTAATTTAAATTCTCTTCTTTATTTTCAAGTACATTAATTAGTATGTTTGATTAATTGGCCTCTGAAATATATTTTTGTATAATTATTTTAAAACGACGTTTGAAAGACTCCTAAATTTGAAAGAAACTAAAGAAAGGAGCATGCGAAATTCTGAAGATTCTGTTTTTGAAAGCATTAAGTAAACATTTAATAAATTCCACTAAGGATTTCTCTAATGAAGCATATTTATTACACAAAAGTAGAAATTTTAATTCCAAAAACTGTAACGCATCGAAATCAAACTGACGAGGTGCTATATTCGATAAATGAAAGACTTTCGAAGATGAGCAGAAACGTTCAAATGACGGAACTACTTACGCTGATATAAATGTTTTATCAGTTCAGTTATTTCTGTATTTCTAAAAGAAGCTGTCATTAGCAATCAGAAATAAAATACAGACAGCTTTCACATTCGTTTTTTTTTATTTTTCATTTATAAGCACAAGATGTTAATACCGAATTCGCATTTTTGAAACAAAAGTGAGTTTGCTGGCTTTATTTTTAAGCGAAGTTGCTTCTTAAAAGTGAACGAAATCTAATTTACATTCTTCTAGAGACGGTATGTAGCAAGTAAGTGGTTCTTAAAATAAAAGTATAGAAGTTTCAAATCCCTAAGGATGAAGATTAACAGCGTATTTCTGGGAAAGACTTTTTTAGTCAATTATTATTTTTTTTTAATTTTTATACAGCAGATTTTTTAAATTTTGAAATCGAATATCTTCAGACTAACAAGCTCATTATCATTTAAAATTCATTATCATTGAATTTTAAAGACAAGTTTATAAAAAAAATGAGATTTTCTTCTTAATAAATGGCAATAAAAGAGACAAAACTACAATTGAAGCTTTCGCTACTCAATTTATTTGCTTGCTTTTTCTTAAGTTATTATGAAATAAAAAACAATGAATTGAATATTTTTTTTTTTTTTAAATTTGTAGTTAACTTACAAAATTTTTATTGTTTCACAAAAAATTGAAAAAATAAAAGCAAATCTAAAATGAAAAAGAAATGTAATATCGAAGAAATTGTTTTGTGTTGTAATTTTTATTTCACATCATTTATTTAATTTTTATTTCACATCATTTATTATCATTTATTTATTTTTCATGCATTAAGTAATATTAATCCTGATTATTGTAATTCTAATAAAATAAAGAAAAATTTTCAAAATTTTTTCTTTAATACTAGCAGATATCGTATATTTTTGATTTAAAAATATATAAACCGATTAATTTCAAAATAAACAACTGACAGTATTAGAAGAAAAGCATCAATAAAAAATAATTTTTGAGATATTTATTCATGAAACATAATAAAATATAATGGTAATTAAAAATAAAGTCTTTTAAGATATCTTTTTTTTTTTAAATTTCTTAAAGCACTAATACCAATATAGTACATTTTTTAACAAAATGAAATAATCTTTTTAAAGATTATTTCATTTTGATATTGTTTTTTTTTATTTTAAAATCAAATTTTATCATTTAAAAACAAATTTTGTAATAAAATCTCAATGCTTTATAAGATATTTTAATATAATTCTTTTTAAAATGCTAACTTTTGCAAAATTTAAAAGAATATGAATCGTTGTGATGTATCATGCAATGATACGAGCTATAAAAATACATAATTTTCCTTAATATTAGCAGTAAAATGACTAAAATATGGGAAAATGTAAATTTCGATTTTCCTTCTAATTCAATTTGTATCATTTCTCTAAAATTTTCATTTTATTTGATCTATTATTTTTAATTAAATATGGTAAATAGGAAAGTATTTTAAATTTTAAACAAATGGAATGGTTTATTCACAAAACAATTTTAAATATCTTTATGAACATTGGTTATAAACATAGTACGGCATAACAAAAAAAAATGTTACTTTCAAAATGAAAGAATGTACGCAAAGATTCAAAAACTTCTATAAACTTTGTGAAATGGGTGATTTTTCATCTTGTCTGTGAATTGTAAATTATGATTCTGTACCACTACGTGCATAACTGTTCAGAGATAATTTGAAGATTTTACGTCTGTGTTAGAGGGCCAGTAGAGGCATAATGAAATGGTTTTCAAATTTTTCCTCAAGAACGGAAATAGTTTTCTGAGACATTGACTGGTTTGAATGTAAGAAAAGCCATGACACTAGTAGTTCATTTCTAGAACGATTCCTATGATTTTCGAGACATTACTTAAAATTTTGAAATTTTTTTCAACTTGGTTTGCTGTAGTTCCAGTCTTGTTGCCAGTCTTCGAACAGACAGTTAAATGAATTATTTTTGAGATTGGAAATGAGATATGGAATAAATGTTGTTATTTCTTTATTAATGTTTGCTTTACCAAGCTTATATGATTACCCACTGGCATAATAGTTGATCTATGCTATAATCCAAAACAGGACGATGGAATCATTGTTTAAAAGCTTGTGCTGAATTTACCTGGCTATTACATCAGTATTTCAGGAATTATAACGACAAAACTGTGAATACATAATGATGATAATTGAAAGTCAAATTAACAAGTTTCCTTTTAGACCAATAATAAGTGTCCGATAGACCAATAATCTGTGTTTAATATTGTGTAACAAACTGGAGATCGAATGGTAGCTAGTTCTTGGTGTAGTTCTAAAATGATATCAACCATTTTGTTATTTATGTATGATTTTAAATAAAGATAGTATATCAAAATATGGGGTGCTATGTAGACTTACCTCCTAGTGGTGCACCCTGGGCAACGTTCTATACGGTTAAGTGTCTACAGTTTTCGGCATGAGCTCTCGCTGCTATCCTAACCGTCCCCCGGTTGGTCTGCATGCATTGCAATGGAATGTTGGTGGGTTGTCTCAATAACAAGAACTGATCTAATGAGCATATACATCGCATTGGAATTTTTTATGAACTGCATTCTTTGTGATTTGGCAGAACTAATAAATCGAGCATTTCCATCGTTGCTTGGCACTTCTTGGAGAATACGAGGCAGTGAGATACTGGCAAGCTAGAAAACTCTTAAGGCAATGACTTCGGTGAACTTTGTTGAACTCTTTTGTGTGCATTTTATTTTTTTCCCCCCCATTTTTGTATTTCCTTGCCCTTGGAAATAAAAAAAAAAATATATCAAAATATTCCTCTTGTGGAGAGGAAATTACCATAGGATAAAACTTCACATGAATGATCTATTATATAAAAATGCTGTTTGAAAGTCCATTTTCTGATCTTTGAAGCAGAAAATTCCAATATCCATCCTATAAAATTACCGAAGTGAACCAAAATTTTAGGAAACTGAGTTAACTAGCATGAAATCTAAATTAAATTTTATACAAGGGGAAAAGTCTGCAATACTTCTACTCTGGGCTCATAAAATAAAATACTTCGATTATTTTTATTGAATTAACTGGAAAAGTGTTCATCGAAAATTTGAAATATGTGGAAAGCATTCAAGAAAGCGTCAATTCATGAATAATTGAATTTCAATCATTACATACGCTGCGTTAGGATGTTTGCTTCTAATGTTAAAGGTAATATAAATTTTGAAAAATTAATAAAGTTAACAAAACGATTTTATTGCTACAATTAAATTTTTAATAAAGAAAATAACAATTTATTTGTATGATTTAAAAAAATTTTAATGAAAGAAAATGCGTCAGGTTTCATGAAATTTAAAATATTCATCTCATATATAATTAAAATAAGCGGTCTAAGTGGTCAATAAGTACTAAAAATTGGCCATGGGCCATCAAAGGTATTCTTTAAAGATTTATTTGGGGTAGAAAATATGTGCACTGATAAATAGTAACTTCAAATGTCATTTAAACATTTTAAAAATTAGAAATTGTATTGAAGTCTGATTGATGAAAAATTGAAGTGAAAAATAAAAATTGAATGAATTGAAATTGAATAATTGAAAATAGAAATTGAAGTTGAATTGAAAATGAATTTGATTGAATTGAAGAATTGAAGAAAATTGAAGACACGAAAAATTGAAGTGAAATGATTAATGGTGAACTACAATAAAAAATTATATTCAAATCTTTGAAAATGAAAAAGGTTAATTTATTTTTGTACAAATATAGAGATTGTGTTTGTATACATAGAGATTTGTTTATCGTATTTTTAAGAAAAGAATTGAAAATACTTCTCGGATTTTATTTCTGAGATAAAATAAAATCATCATAATCAACATTATTGTGAAAATGTTTATGGATTTAAAAATGACTATTAGTAAATAGCTCTATCTATTAGTAAGTAATTTTTGCAATTAGAGGTTTTCTACACTCATGTCCATAAATTAAGGATAATTCAGAATCACACAGAAATTGAACTCTAAAATAAAAATTTCACCTGTAGAATTATCGCACACATATAGAAGAAAAATATGCAAATTACAGGAAACCACCAGATGGCGCGGATAGTACGTCACAATAACGAGAGTGTAAGAGAGGGGTATATAAGGAATGGTGGCAAAGAAGTAAAATTATTCACAAGCGCTTTAAAAGTCTTTCAGTGCAATAACCGCATAGTTATGGCACAAAGGAAGCATTTGGATGATTTTTTACGTGGTAGAATTATCGGACGACTGGAATGTGGACGTACCCAGCTGGAAGTATCCGAGGAACTTGGAATCGCCCAGAGTGTCACCTCCAGGCTTTAGCAACGATTCCAAGATGATGGTAATGTGAGTAGATGTTACAGCACAGGTCGCCCCCGAGTTACAACGCCGAATGAGGACCGGTATTTAGCAGTTACTGCCAAAAGAAACAGACGGAGCACAGCATCAGACCTGTCTCGTCAGCTCTCTTCAGCTACCGGTACGACAGTTTCAAGGCAGACCGTGTACAGACTCTTAGGGCACATTGATCTATATGCTCGTAGGCCTGTCAGATGTGTTCCTCTTACCGCAACTCACTGTCGCCTGCGATTAACCTGTAGTAGAGAGCATGCATTGTGGACACCGCAACAGTGGTCTGGTGTGATGTTTTCCGACGAGTCCAGGTTTAGTTTGCGGTCTGATTCTCGCCGGACTTTCATATGGAGAGCGCCAGGTACCCGTTACCACCAAGAGAACACCATTGAACGACACCGTTACGGTGGTGCAGGATGGCTCGTTTGGGGAGGAATTATTCTTGGTTCCAGAACTGACCTGCATGTTCAGAGTGTAACGATGACAGGCCACATCTATCGGGATGTCATTCTGGAACATCATGTACGTTTATTTCGGGGCGCCATGGGTGCTGAATTTCTGTTTATGGATGACAACGTCCGTCCTCACCGTGCAAACATTGTAGACGAATACCTTCAATTGGAGGATATCGCCCGTATGGATTGGCCAGCATACTCACCGGACTTGAATCCAATAGAGCATGTGTGGGATATGTTTGGCCGACGAATTGCAGCCCGTCAACCCCTTCCCACGTGTCAACCGGAACTTCAGAGGGCATTGCTTGATGAGTGGTGTAATATTCCCCAAGATCAGATTGATAATTTGATAATCAGCATTCCTAGGCGTTGTAAGGCCTGTATTGCATCGTCCGGGAGACATACTCTATATTAACCATCATACTAACCATGTTATACTGTTTTTTGTAAATAGGTTCTTTTTGAAATTTGTTCCAGGGAGTAAAAATCGCAATTTTTGTTAATTATGTCAAACATATAGCATCTTTTTTGCTCTTTACCTTTTGTTTCATAAATAGACTTTACAAATAAGTCAAATTTGTTTTGCTTCTGTCTCTTTCTTTGCCTGAACTTCATTATCCTTAATTTATGGACATGAGTGTAATTTAGCATTTTTCAGGAAAAAGCAAAACAATATCTAAATAAAAAGTATGACAGCTTTATCTTGTAAATCATTGCTTTTGCACTATTATATTACTAATACTTCATAAAAGTTCATATTTAAATTTGTTTACAAGATGCAAGAACAAAAATATAGCGGAAAATTTTATTCCTGTTATAGTATGACTCAAAGCATTTTTAATTTATAGTCATTAGGGGATTATTAATTTGCACAAAAATGCAAAGAGTGGTAGGAAGTAATATTTTTTGCATTATTTTGCATTTTTGTCTGCGTTTAGTTCGAAGAAAAGAACTGGAATTTGTTTCTTACCTATTTTTATCAGAATTTTCACCTTCAGGTTTATTTTTTTTTTGTTTCCAAATAATTGAGTTTTTATTGGATATAAAATATAACATATTTAGCTGAAACATTTTTAAGATAACTTTTTGATTTTCAAAGAAATCTTAAGAAAAGAATTCAATACAATTTTTTTTTGGATGTACTTTATTATTCAGAATAAAAACGTCATATATTGTTTATATTATTTATAAAATATTTTAACATTAAAAACATTATCGTATTTGTATTTTTAAGCGGATATTTGCATTTTTATAATGCTGGAATTTTAATTAAATTAATTGTGTGTATTAATCTTAAAATCTTTCTTCTGACTTGAAAAAAATTAAAAAGGTTTTAAGATTAAAGATCTTTTAAAGAATATGATGGTTTAACTGATGTCAACTCTTCGTGCTTTGTTTCCAAGAAGTGAGTACATGGTTTCTGATCTGAGAAAATGCAATTATAGAAAACTACAAAATAAGAATTTCAGAACAATTGCCTTTAAATAATATTTATTTCTTTTCTTATTGATAAAATGATAAAGGATTACATTGTACAAGAACATTAAAACAATAACTTGAAATGGATCATATTCGTCAAGACTACCTCAAAAAAAAGAAAGTTAAGAGTATTTTTCTGTACAGGGTGATTATAATTAGTCCCACTTTCAAAATGCTGTAAAAAAACACTCGTCACAATGAGTTCACATTTGAACTGAAGATACTTGAAGAAGGGGAAACGATACGATATCAGAAAAACGTTCCAAAGTGTATTAATAGATGGCGCTATAAGCGCCATAAAGAAAGTGAATTCGGCTGCCATTGATATTTTGAATCGAAATTTCAACGTATTTGACATGAGATGCACATTAAACCAACTGTAGTGTTCAATGTGCTTGATTGTTTTTTTTTTTAAGGACAAAAGGACTTCTAAGTCATTTAACAGTTGTGACACTGTTAGTGGAAAGCCCATCTACCACGGCAAGGTCATGCCTATTTGGATGGAGAAAATCGATGGAACTTTTTTTTTTGATGCCATACCATTTTTCCTTATTCAAATATCTTCAGTTCAAATTTGAATTCATTATGACGAGTAGTTCTTATTTTACAACATTTTGAAAGTGGGACTTTAATTATAATCACCCTGTACTGTGGATTAGGATGCATTAAATTTTTATCCGAACTGACTTTCAAAGAAATTGGAGTAAAGATAATGGAATAATTTAAATATATTTAAGCATATGTCTTGATTAATTTTCAATGGATTAAAAAATTCTTTATAAAGTTTGTAAAATATTTTAACAACAACAACAACAAAGAAAATTTAATCTTATTTTTTCTGAATTTTAGAAAAAATACGATTCTTAAGTTATTTTATCGATAAAATTAAGAAAAAAATACAATTGCTCAGCGAAAAAATATTCAGTTTTTTCATTTTCTCTAAGATAGGCAAGGTTTATTAGACCTTCAGTATAACAAGCAAATAAATTTAAAATTCTCACCGTCGGATCGAATTAAATATACTTTCAGGAAGAATTGACTACTTTGATTTTTTCATCTGAGAATTTTTAGTTAAGAGAAATGTTTCATTATTTTGATAAATGACTTTAGTAATTTATAGTAAATTTTTTACTGGAACTTAAGGTTGATTTTTAATTATAATAATGTGTATCCTTTGAATAAAATTCTTGAAAAAATTACAAAGAAGGTAGAAAGATTATAGGGATAAATTCATTGGTGTCTTCATAATTTTTTCTGCTTTATTGATGAATAATTTGCTTACAAATTTGTAAAATTAGCCAAATATGTTTTTAGATTTTTTTGTAGATTTAAAAATATTTCAAAACTGAAATTTTGAATTTTCAAAAAAATCATTGCAGGCAATATTTAAAAAGTATATTTGGTGTTTTTCAGTGTAAGCTTCACAGCATATCATCAAATGTGTTAGAATTGATTGATTACAAACGCTACATTTTAACGCTTCTTAAATAACATTTCTTAATGATAAAATTAAGTCTCTTTAGTATAGAAGATATTTGAAAACATTCATAATTATATTTTCGTAACTGCAATTCTTAAAAATTATAAGAAAATCACAAAACTTTAAGAATAAATTATTAAAAATTCGGATGATAGCTAAGTTTTCTTTTCGATTACACTTTTTACAAAAAATAATAATTTTTTAAATTGATAAATTTTATTTTATTTATCACAATGGATTTAAAGTTTAAAAACAATTACACTTTTAATACATATTTTTTATTTTTAAATTTAAATTTATTTTTACTTAAATTTTGTAAATTTATCTATAGACTTAAAAAGAGTGCTTTTAGATTAATAAAAGATACGTAATGAGCTATTTTAAAAGAAAAAAAAAAAAAAAAGCTTCAAAGCTTTATCTTTATTTTACTATTTTTTGTTTTTTACTATTTTTTTACTAATTTTTTTTTTTTTTTTCTACTTATAGATGATAAACCTCCATAAATACAATGAGAAATATGTTTTGTTAACAAAGATGGACTCAAAAACAATAATTGCAAAAAGTTGTTACTGAGTATATAAGTTGTTAATAAAAAGTTGTTACTGAGATATATTATTTTCTGTGAGTAGAACATGTTCAGTTCATCATGGATCCCTCCTCGTCTTCGTCCTAGTATCTATTGAACTATTTTAAATTACTGTCTTACTATCTATATTTATTGTCTATTTCGTCCTACTATCTACATGACTATCTACCGAAGGATGTTGCCAGCACTGTAGGATGTGGAGTTTTTCTTCGAGAAAGACATTCAGTGGTAATTCCTGGAAACTTGGAAGCAGGAAACATCTCCTAAAAGGGAGGTTAAGTTCAGGAAGCAGGATGACCTAGGGAATGCTTATAGAATTTGCACAAAATATAAATTTTGTATGAGTAAAAATTATTACTTAGTGGTACACAAAAAATCAAAATTACATAACATATGAAGCCTTTGTAAATATCTGTATAAAATAAAAAAAAATCTTTCCATTCTTATAATATTTTGCTTAGTGGTTCTTTTTTAAAAATATATTTGGAATTTTTTTTTTAAAAAATTATTTATTTGACGCTTTTAAAATTTTCATGTCTTATAGATCAAATTTTGTCATGATGACAATTTAATGTGACATTTATCTTTCTTTCAGAAACATTTCGATATCATTGCAAAATTTTTAAAGATTAATTATTAAAAATTAAAGACTTACTAAATTTTTATGCTAAAATTGCAAATTATACATCTAATTACATTTTACTTTATTCTAGGTATTCTAATGGAGCAATTTTATTATTATAAAAAGGAGATTGTGTAATAAGTTATATTTATGGTCTATGGCAATTGAAGTTGAAATGATTTAAAGCTGTAGAAGTTATGACTAAAATTATTATTCCAACATAAAGAAAACATTCATTCATTCATATATTACTTATATTTACAATTATTTGAAGTTATATTCATTCATTTATGTAATATTTTTATCATTTAAATCCATGCAACGAATAATGATCAATAAAATTTATACTTTCCTGTCAGTTATCTTCCTGTAAGTTTTTTAAGCTTAATATCTTCCTGTATTAAAAATTTGGGCGTCTTTATGTTTCTTAAATACTTAAAAGTTAAATCATAAAATAAAAGATTATTTTTTTAGGTGTGTAGGAAAATCAAGCCCTTTCTCCCTTCTGTCTCTTTCTTCATGCTTTTTCTCTCCTGTACTTCCCTTCCGCTATCACTTCTGATTATGATTATTAATTTTTCTTCATGTATATTAACATTTACAGATTAGTTCATTATACATCGTATCACTTTGTCATGTTAGTTAATTTGATATTTATATCGTAAACCCTTTTTCATTTATAGAGTTCTAGTTTATTTTGAGATTTTCAAGTTATTATTTGTATGTTAATTTTTCTCACATTAATTTTATTACATTTTTAATTTATTTATCATCCACGTTGATTGTTTGCATGATTTGTTGGTCATTTGGTTTTCATCATGATGGTCATTTCTGACCTACGTGACTACTCGTGTTCCAGGAAAGCAGAATTCTGGGAATTAAGACAAGACTTGATTACATATTTTTAGCCTTCTACAAAACATCTATTTGGGGCCCGTTTCTGATCGCTGGGGGAGGGGGAGTACACGGCACATCTCGTTTCTGGGTGTATCAATCGCTTGGCAAGTAGGATCCTTTTGGACTGAATCTACATAGTAGTCAAATGATGGATATCTTCTCCGGCATATCGTTAAGGGGGAAAGTCGTCTGAAGGTGTGATCCAAACCTATAGATCTTTAATATTATGGGATTAAAGATTCGATATGCTATTCGCTTTTTTTGGATAATAATAATGAATTTATTAACCTGTCACCATTTAAAATCTACAAATGATTGCAAGCCCTTCTTGGAGATCATATGGACTACTGGACTAATCCTATTGGAAACTATGGGTTGGAGATCTTTTGAATGTAACTAGTACAGCTGTGCAAACTAAAACAGTTATATATATATACATATATATATAGATATTAAGTTATAGATTTTCGCATATATTTTCATATATTTCATTGAATCCTGAGATAAAAATAAGAATTAATCAACAAGGTGTGGCTGCTGTCAAAACGAATTACAACGAAACAAGGATATGATGTTATTTCAACTAAACACATGATTTCAAAACTTTATGGCTTTCATATTTCAAACAATGTTCAAGTTGTCTAGACTACATATCCGTTAGACCACATATACTTAGTCCATTTAAATAATTTAGTTGCCTCGATTATGGCCTTCTCAAAACTGCTTACTGAGATATATCTGTCAAAACTCTGTACCTCCATGGCAAACTATGCATCATCTGGACTACCCTCTGAATACAAATGTGTCAATTTTTAACAACGCCTTCCATTCAATTCAAAGTCGTGTCCATAAAGGTTATTAGGTAAACGAATACCAGACATTAAAACTAAATAGAATATACATAACTGAAAAAATATAAGTACTAGAAAAAGCTATTACTAAAGCTGTAGAAGTAAAGACATTAGTTACATCCGTTATTGCTCTCACACAGTCCAATCGCATTTGTTCTTAGAAGTGGAATCTGCAAAGAGAAACAATTAAAAGGTGTCCATATTCAATCACAATAAATCGAATTTTATGAAGGACAGACGTATTTCAACTTCAAAGAAATTAAGAGAATCAACTAGATTTTACGTCATATACTTTTAAAAATATTAACTCATTGAGGACGTTTAATTAAGCCATCGCAATAACACCCAACAACAAACCCCTATCTTGTCAACTAACATAGAGATTATCTCTGATGACGAGATCATCTCTTCAGATATTGATGACATGGTATAATAGAGGATTGTTTTGGATTAAAAGGAAATTGTTTTAGAATAAAAACTTTTTTTATCCTGATTTTTGGTGTTTTTTATATTAAACAACCGTTTATTGCCAGATTCTTAAACATCTCTTAACTTTAAAAAATTCGAAAATCATTTTTTCCAATACTTATTTCATATTCGTTTTTCATTATAATTTGGTTAATTGTTTTCTTATAAACGTAAAACATTGTCTGCTGAGTAGTTCCAGTTTTCACTCTTGTGTCATTAAAAAGCATATATCAATCCTTCTACCTGTAGATTAGCTTTGAATTATTGAATAATAACTTTAACTAATAACTTTCTTGAAACAAATAACTTCCTGTAAATTGAAACTATGTATTGTCAGTTACAAAATGATAGTATAGATAATGTCAAGTCTATCATGTATTATGTAATGTAATGTCTATCATGTATTATGTAATGTAATGTCTATCATGTATTATGTAATGTAATGTCTATCATGTATTATGTAATGTAATGTCTATCATGTATTATGTAATGTAATGTCTATCATGTATTATGTCAATTAAAATCACTTTGAGAGAAAGATTTCAGAAATTTATATAAAATCAAACAAGAGATCAAAATCATCCCATATTTATTATAATGTTTATTGACTTCCATTGTGCGAAATTAATTTATAACAATATCATTATATTGACTTAAAAATTATTATTTTATTTCTATAATGTTATTATCAAAATTAAAGGTCTTGCTTGTTAATTAAATTAATTTCTTTTAATTAAATTCATGTTTTTTCAGTAGAAATTCACGAAAAGTGCCTAAAAATAAAAATTATTGAATAAAAATTCAATAACTTTCCTGAAATAAATAACTTTTTGAAAATTAAAACTGCATATCTTCAGCAAAAAATTTATAGTATGGATATTCTATCATGTATTATGTCTATTAAAATCACTTTGAAAGAAAGACTTCAGGGAAAGTATATAAAAATCAAGCAAATGATCAAAATATTCTTTTTTATTTATCATAATGCTTGTTGACTTCGATGGTGTAAAAATTAATTTATAACAATAGAATTATATTGACTTAAAATTATTATTTTATTTCTGTACTATTATCAACAAAATTAAAGGTCTTGTTTGTCAATTAAACTAAATTTATTTTGTAAATTAAATTTAAGTTTGTTTGTGTAGAAATTCACAAAAATGTCAAAAAAAAAAAAAAAAATAATTAATATTAAAATAACTTTGTATGATTAAAAAATTAGTTTATTCTTGTTCAAACGTGTACAATTTTGAATGAAATTTCTTAGGGGGAAGGGTTAAAAAATTAATGAAAAAAATTTAAAATTTAAATATTACATTAAATGACGAAAGTTAAAAGACGTTAGTTGCTAGAAATAAAAAAATAAGTTTTGCAGAAATGAAAGAGTTTTGATGGCTTTAAATTATATCAATCAAGTGATTAATTTTGGGAAGAAGATTTAATTGTTGCAAGTAAGAAAAACATTACTTGTACTTATTTCTTTTATTGCTTATTGACTCTAAATGCAACCAACGATTAAAGTTCCAAATGGAAGAGTTCCAGTTAAAAGATCTGCAGAGAGGCAAATTTCTCCTGCTGGAGTTCTTGATCTTAAAATTTTGATTTTAAATGGAACTTAAAAGGAACAGAAACAAATATGAAGTGAAAAGTCAAATGTACCAAAAAATTAAGCTTCGAAAATATTTCTTAATAGCTTTTTCTTCTATTTTTATTCCAGAAATTCTTCGTGGTGATCTTATCGACGTATAGAACCAGGTTCTTTTTATTCCTTGTATGAGCATATGATTTCATTATTTTATAATTTACTTAACTGATTCTTTTGCTCCTCTACCTCCTAATCCTTTTTCTTTTTCTGTGAATTTTCTAGTCTTGCAACACTTGAATCTTTCAGAAAAAAATATGGTTTGTGTTTTTGATGAAAAAGTTTTCTTGGAAGTGATAAGATCATATGAAAGAATTACAAAAAGAATACTTTTCTCATATAACATGAAGGATATTATAATGCATATTTCCTTCTTTCTATGTCAAATAATATATTCCAGATTCTTATAAGCCAGAAGATTTTGCATGCTTTTAAACATCTGCTGTAAGCGAAAATAGTTACGTCAATAGGTTTATTTGAGTAGTGAAGAAATCATGTAAGACTACGTTCACGGAAAGAGGCAAATAACTGCATAAATCTACATAACTACATTTTTATCACTCTCAATTTGTAATGAAAGTTAATTTTTATATACATTATAAAAATCTTAAAATTTGTGTTAAAATTTAATATTGTTTCTTTGAAAAATAAAATGGTTTGTTTGTCGCTCTACGGTCATTTTGTGCAAACATTGGGCTAATTAGACGGGGATCTACAGTTTAACGTGGTTGAAAAAATAGAATAATAATTTATGTATAATTGCTACAAAGGCCAGTTAATTATCATTTCTCAATTGTTTTAACCATATTCTTGAATCTATCAAACAAAATCTAACTGTCGTTCGGGGGCAAAATACTTTGACATATTATTTCAATACTTGCTTTAATTTGAGATTCAATCTCAACAAGTGCAATTGCATCTTTAACCCGGCTGGACATCGAGTCGAAAAAGTTTGTGTGGCATATGTGGATATAGAATTCATTATTGCTTTAACTCTACAACAATTCATCAGTCGAACTGGCTCACAAATGTTGGTGTGTAAGTTTCTTAAAGTGTGTAAGTCTCTGGCAATACTTTACTAGATGTTCTCAAGTGGTGACAAGCTCTGAGAACATGCTGGCAAGCCCAGCAGTTGAACATCCTCTGTATGGTCAGCATGAGATTTTCATTGTCCAGCTGAAAAGTAGCATGGCGAACGTGTCAATGATAGGGAACAACCACGAATCTTAACACGTCAGAAATGTAACGGTGGTTGTCGAAATTTACTTTTATGGGAACATATAACAACCGGGATGTATAATTAGTAGCTCGACTTTCCATCATTTCATGTACATGTATATGAGAACGATGAATATAAGATGGAAAGGGTAGTTCCAATTGGTAACTCTATAAAAGAAAACGGCCATCACGACTGTTCTTCATTCTGTAATCGCTACGATTCTGTATACTCTACAGTCCAGTTCGGTGCAGACACTGTCTTCTCCTATAAAACCCAAGTTCCGGACTCAGGTTACGTCACATGGTTATACAATCCCTCAAAGTTATGAGTACAACGTGTCTGTCTTCCATGTCAAGCTACAAACAACTGAAGTTCCTGGTTTGGATTATGTGATATGATTGCATGACCCCGCAAAGCCGTGCATTCATAAGACCCAGTTACTATGGATGTTTCAAACTACACACGACTTTCTGTATGGTCCTCCTGGTGTCATAAATTTCATTTACTCATGGCAGTCATGTGATTTCGATCAACGTGATCACCTATCTCGACACGTCACTATTCTGCCATGATCAAATTCCGACACCTGTTTGCAGAAGTGCCCTGCTTACACGACATTTAATAAAATCTTAACAACATGGTAAGGAAATTAACCAACATGGAAAGGAAATTTTCGTATGAGATAACCGTTATAATATCTTCCCTTTCATATAAACTATTAATGACATCACTTCTACATGCTTTGCAATGATGGTTTGTGATACTAATAATTTGCATTTCCTAGCATATTTTAACTTCCAATTATAATTCGCTTTTGTTGTCTATAGCTTTCATGTTGTGGCAATCGTATTGGTCAGTAGTGTATTATAGTGAAAGTAGTATTGTAATAAAATTAGTGAAATTTTTTGTAAGATGATGAACTAAATTTTATTATAAATATTATGAAAATATCCAATCGAATTTGTTACACGGACCCTCTTTTAAAATTGCAGGGTTAAACTGTTTTAAAAAAATCTCTACTTATAACAACAAAACACGTATCATGAGAAATATTTGAAATGTAAACGAAACAAATTTGGGACCTTTTTTTTTTGACTGAATATATCTCTCAAGACTTTTCAAAGAGTTTCCAAAACAAGTAGGGAGAAATTTGGCTTTGAACTCAAATTTTGTTTCGACTGAAGTTAAAGCAAGCGTGACCAGAATTTACAATACAGATCCAATGCGAGAAAAGCTCCTTTTTGAGTTATGTTTTCAGAAAAGCTGTAGATTTTGTTTTAAGTTTAGTAAAAGTGAAATTCCTACGATATTGAGTTGTACAAGATTTGATTATAATTTTGCAAATAAAATTGAACAAAAGACTGTTAAATCAGTAGAATAAAAATACTAAAATAGCTTTTAGATTTCTCAAAAGTCAAACAGTAGAATAAATAAAAGCACTTTTAAATATTTAAATCTGTTATTACTTTCAGATCTTGTGAATTGAGGTCATTCGATACTTGAATGATAAATGTGCAATGATTTACACAGGGTGCACCGTAGGAACCTTCTATTTATCACCCTGCGATGTGTTAATCCAATTTCGAATATGCATTCCTATGGACAATATTTGAGAAACCTCACAATGCTCGCATACATCTCCTTTTTCCTCAAACCTCAAAAAAGAACTTTCCAGCCTCTTGATCTATCGTAGTAATTCCCGGTATTGACTCAAAAATCTTCAGCTCTTCTGAATCTGATTAGAGCTCTCTTTAATATAAAACCCATTTTGCTATATACCAGCCAACTCTAAGTGCATAATTAAATCTAAATATTGTCTAAAGAATAAAATTTTCCCAAATTAGTAATCCAGCTGTGATTCGTGCAGCTAATTTTCAAGAAACAGATTCAATTCCTCTGGATGCATGCTTTGCAGTCACAGTTTTAAGAAACGAATAGACTTTATGTCGACGTTCATGTGTGAGCCAGCATCTATCCGCAATAATCAGGTTTCTTAAAATTTCTCAAAGAATCAGATGGATTTACACCTGATCTGGAAAGTGGCTAGACTTCTAAATGGCTGATATTATACGACATGAGATTTGAGTATCTGGTGGAAACTCGTGAGAGTTTTTAAAATTTTCTCGCTTACCACATAGAGATGGAGCAGTTTAAATATGTTGGTGACGTAAGGCACTAATTAGAAGACACTGCTTCTTCCCTGGTATAATTAGTGAACTGTTCCTGATGTATAAAAAAAAAAAAAAAAATCTCTTTTTATAAGCATGATAAAAATGTTACTCTTCAGAAATTTTAATTAATAAGTACTTTTTTTTAACTTGTAGTACAATCAAAGGCTACTTTGGACATTTAATATTTAAAAAAAGCAATTTAATGATGGGTATGTATATTTTATAATCTGGGATTAAAGTCAGTGAACAAAATATTCAGAAGCTACAGTGCTCTGTGATGATAGTATTGTTTCATACTGAATTAATTCACTCCTTTTACAGCTTATCAACTATCGTGTTCTTAATTCTCCTTTCAGAAAACAGAAAATTTGAAGCATTGAAAATAAATAATTCTAAAAAGGGTGTATTTATAGATAGACATTACGGTGAGTCTTAAAATATTAATCTTTTTTATTAAAAATGAACATTCATAAGAATTAATTTCTATTTTCATAAGGATGCGTGGCATTGTAAGATTAGCACCTTATATTGTAAGATATTAACACTAATGTTCTGAAAAAGAGATTATTCCCAATATTACATTATTAATTTTTTTATTGATAGATCATCTAAGTGTTTCGAAATCCCATGTGTATGCTTGTTTGCATTATAACATACTAGGTGTATCCCATGTGTATGATATTATGTATTATAACATACTAGGTGGAGTTTGATTAAATACTTAAATTTTTTAAGATTTTATGGGAAAACTAAAAATAATGCAAGTTTATTATTTAAAAAAAAAAAAAAAAAAAAAAAAAAAAGCCCAGGAGATTGTATTTTTATATTGTTTCAAAATTAAAGGAATGCTTTAATAATTAAGAAATCACTATATACAATATCTGCAATTTTTTAATTTTATTCTATTATTTATTTTAACAACTGTGCCAAATCGATCTTGGATAAAATATAGGTCATATAAGTATATGATGGTAGTAGTAGTACATAGTAGGTAGATAAAATATAGCAGTTGGATAGGTGCGGATAGGCTAATGTAGGTGGGCTTAAAAACAATAACGCGTTATTTTTCAAGATCGCTATAGAATACTGAATAGTGTATAAGGCAACTTTAAATATAAAAAATTATTTTAGTGAAATGCTAGAAAAAAAAGAAAATGTCATAATTAAATTATAATTTTGAACAATTTATTTAAATAGCTCCTTTTGATATCCTTACCTATTCAAAGGTTTCATTATCAATAATAATTGAATGGTTTCATCTTAGGACATTGTAGAAATTTAAAAATTAAATGTTCATAGATTATTTATTTTTACCAAAAATTATTACTTATTGGTTCCTATACTGGAATATCAAATGTGAGTATAATATTATATTCATATTATTCTTTCACTGTTCGTAGAGTAAAAACATATTTCATTAAAAATGCTTTAATATGGTCATATACTCTTTGATATGTGATTATATTTAATAGATTGATTACAGTTTCCATATTAAAAAAAAAAATACTAATTAAAATTTTTTTTTCAGAATTAGGTGATACTTCATTATACACTAATATTACTGAATTTCTTTATAATAAAAATTTACTTCACAAATAAATATATTAAAAAATACTTGCCTTTCGAAATGCCTTTTATTATGAGTTAATCATTTAAACGTATTTGCTACAAATTTGGTGCATAAATGGTTAGTGACTTCATTTAAATTTCTCAGTGTTTAAAAAAAAAATCACTTCAAAGATTAGAGGGAATAAATGCGAGAAGGCTCAGATATGAATCCACTGTTGGTGTTCGTTGCAATTACTGTCTGGGTCTTGATGCATAAAGCGTCTCGCAAAACAAGGTGTGAAACCGTCTGGCATCGATATTTATTCTGCCTGGTGTGAGTTTTCTGAGTTTCCTCCCATGGCATGCAAATACAAGGCAATTACCATAAACATTTCTGCTTTCATTACTCATGTATGAGGTTTTCATGCCATACCTGTGGAACACAGTATTTTAGTAGTTTAAAAAAGAAAAATAATAATAAATAAATAAAAATAATAAAATAATAAAAAATAAAGATAATAAATTAATTAAATTAAAACTAAAATAGATTATGAACTATCGTACTATGTATTAATCTGTTGGTATATAAAATTTTTGTTTGAATATATTACATATAAGAGAATAGGTAAATTTCTTATAAAAATTAATGAATCTCTCATACAAAAACTTGTTTCTTTTTTCTCCTGTAAGAGTTTAAGTCTTGCAAGATTTATATACGAGTTATAAAGTAACATAGATTTCATTGCATATTTTTGTATAAAGACAATTTGTTAATGATTTCTAAAGTTTGCCTGTAGTTATATACTTTGAAATAATAATTATCAATTTTCAAGCTGTGATAATTAATATCATTAATTAATGTTATTTTTGGCTTTCATTAATTTTTATGAATAAAAATGTAGCTATTATTTTATCCGATTAATAAATTCGCACTTTGCATGTAATTATTTAAAGTTAACGATCCTAAGTTGTTATTTGAAATCCAAACACAAAAAATTTGAACGCTTCTAAAAACGATTTAATTATAGATATAATCTTAAAACTGAAAATAAAACTTCAATTTTAAAAATTACCACAAAAATTATACTGTTTATAAAGTATTATTAATATTTTGTATATGGTATTTATATAAAATTAAGTAATAATCAATACTCGTAAAAATACCAAAAAATAATCTCCTAATATCAAAATAATTATAATAGCATAATAATATCTTAATACCAAACATATAATTAATACCTGTTTATAAAATGTTATTAATATTTTTATATTAAGTCTATTTTTATATTAATTAAATCTATAAACTTGAGAATTATAGTTATTCATTCAAAATATCTATAGATTGATAAAAAAATAACTTACATTTCTATTTCAAGGAACATTTTCTTTGGTAAGAAACGGAACAAGATATATAATCTTCTTGTACACAACTTACTAAAAACAGCATGAAGAGCGCTAAGACGCTCCCTGAAGACATGGGTCTATCCAAGCTTATAACCATCTTAATGAACTATAGTTCTTACTTCACAGTTATCAAGGGACTAACTTCAGACGTGGTAGCTGCTTTTAGCCTTATTTTGGGTGCGACTTAGCAACCAACTTTTTGCAAGTTCTTCTTCCTCCAGAGCTTCTTTCAGCTGTAGCAAATCCCTCTAAGGGAATCCATCATACTATATAAGAAGTACCCATCATTGAGTTAGACTTCAGATGCTGCCGAACTCACTTGCTGCAAACATGGCAAACAGGCAAATCAACGAGACGGTCGGTAAGTTATTTATCTTCAGATGCATTCTGCGATCATGAAACAGTTTACATCGAATTTCAAACACAAAACTAATTTTTAGTCGCATAAGTTTTAGATATTATAAGAATTTGTGAATTAAACCTTGTTGAGAAATAGTATATTCAATCTTTTACAATTAAAATTGAGATAGATTTTGAATGTTTCGGAAGTAAATAATATTGTAATTACATTTCAATTTAAGTAATAGCATTTTCTTACTACAACGTAAAAGCATTTTGTTTCTCCATTTTATTAAGTCTTAGTTGACTGATAAGTCACTGATTACTAAACATTTTGGTGAGAATAATAATGCTGTCAATATTATGCAAGGCTGTCTACAGCAATATTAGGAGCTCAGTTACAGTTATAATATCTTTGCCTTATAATAAATTGTTTTTGCTAGACATTGATTAAGATTTATCTTCAGTATTAATTAGTCTTCAGATTCTTAAGATTTATATTCAGTATTAATTTTTAAATACGAATTGAGATAGATTTTGAATGTTTCGGAAATAAAGAATATTGCAATTACATTTCCATTCAAATAATAATATTTCCTTACTACATCGTAAAAAACATTTTTTTTTTTCCACATTTTATTAAGTCTTGTTGAAATACTGATTACCAAATATTTTGGTGAGAATAATAATAATTCCAATATTATCTAAGCCTGTCTTGAGCAATATTAGGAACTCAATTAAGATTCAAATCTCTTTGCCTAGTTATAAATTGTTTTTTGCTAGACATTGATTAAGATTTATCTTCAGTATTAAGTGCTAATTATTTCTTTGGGTTTAATTATACCGTTATTATTACTATACGAGCAATATAAGAATAACAAAAACGGTAATAATATTTTGTCCAGTAATAAATTGTATTTGAAATAAATTATTCAAACGATAAAATCGTATCTGTTCTTTTAAGAAAATTTCAGCAAATTAATTTATGTAAAATTCTTCACCATAAACAAATAAGAGTATACGTATATATGAGGCAATTCAGAGTTATTGCATCGCGAATGCTATATTGATTATGTTAGATAATTTGCATATCTATATATATGTTTGTATATACACACATATGTATATAGGGTGTGTGTATTCACAGAATTAATTAACTGCACAGTCTTCTTTTTTATAAATTTAATTAATAATCAGTACAAAATTTCTAAATTGGTTTTAATAACCTTACGAATTTAAAGCAGTTTTCTTGAATTTAAATATTCTTTAGAGTAAAACATTTTTACACTCCTTCTTATTTCTCTTATTTAAAAATTATTTATCACATATTATACATTTTAAATCTTTTTGTTCAGAATAATAATCTTCACTTTAAAATAAATTATTAACAATTGCGTTTTATTGCGGTCGAGACTGTATCAGTATTGTTGGTAATATATAAGATACACGCTAAAAGTTTTCTTATTGAATGAATTATTATAACATTTTCTAACCTGAAATCTTATTACCAGAAAACGTATTGTGTCAAAACTAAAATTTGCTTACTTATCATTTTGTTTATTGTCTATCAGGTACACATAAAATTGCTAAAAAGAAAATTAGTTACAATATACTTTATAATCAATTTCCTTAAATTTCTAATAAATGAAATGGTACGTAGTGTTTAAAAGGGTATTTAATTAAATGGTTCTCTTAAATTGTAAAAAGTGTATAATAGAAAAAGTGAGAGTCATGTTTAACACTTTCTTATCATTCTCTAAGAAATCGAAACTTAATTTTTTTTTTTTAATTCTTAGTCATTGCTTGGAGGGAATCTTTTATGAAAGGATTAATTCTTAATCTTTTTCATAAACTGTGAATAGAATTTTCAAAGACAAAACATTATAGAGAATAAAAGCAAAAAAAAAAAAAAAAAAAAATAATAATTTAAACCAAAGTGTTTAGAGAGATATGTTCAAAAATTAACTTACATTACGTAGGGATATTATTGATTGTATAGAAGTAAAAGATAATAATTTATTTCGAAAATGTTACATTAATTTTAGTATGAAATAAAAAAAAAAGAAAAACAACTTTAATTAAAGAGATGCAAATACTACTTGCGTATAAAAATATCAATTAAATTATTACATTTTTGGTATATATTCTATAGAAGTATATAATACTAATGAAATAATATCAACCCTTTATAGCAAACATTTTGTATTATGATTTAATTAAGGAAAAAAAAGTGATAAAAACAAAATTTTAAATCATACATTTTAGGATATATCATTTAAAAAGCATGTAATAATTTATTCATTTAATCATTAAATATTGTTAATAGTCTTTCTAGAAGGCTATAGTAAAGATTGAAGGTGAGTTAAACTTATTATGTAGTATTTCAAGAAGACAATGATACGAAAATTCAAAGTAAGGTGAGTTTAAAAATGTATTTATAATATTCGTAAAAAGTGGTCTTCGACAGGTTTGACATTTCTTTAATGTGATGAAAAAAAAGGACGACTAAGTGAGTTTGAAAACTTTTTCGTACTTTTATTCGAATGGGTTTTTTCTTCCTTTTTAACTTCTTCAAATGTTCTTCTCATGAATTTTAAAGTTTACTATTATTAACTAAATTTTCAAAACAAAAGCTTCTTTTATAGAAAAATAATCTTAAGACTAGAATTGAATATTTATTTAGAAAATGTGTTGTTGAATTTTAAAACAGTGATTTTCGATTAAATGCAGAAACTTTTTAGACAACTATCAAATTTTAAAATTTTCAGAAGTATATTTAATGAAATTCTGATTACAATAACTAATCCCCGCAATGAGTTATTATCGTTTTGTCACCCGATTCCTATTTTAATACATTAGTTGGAAAACTGAGACAAAAAGAGGGGGCTTAATATTAACAACTCTATAAAAAAACCAAGCACTCTCTGTCTCGAAATCTGCCAGAAGGCAGACGGCTTTGGCCCACCATGGACTTGTTAGCCAATGAAGAAAAGAAGAAGAAGGATAAAAAACCTTATATGAACACTGGATGGTTGCAATAAAAATTTCACATAAGTTTTTTTCAATTAATCACATTTCATTCATTATATAGTTTGGTACACTTTCCAATAAACTAGAAGTGTTTACCTAATGTTTATATGTGTTCTTTTGAGGAAGGAATGTAATGCTTCTATGTGCTCTATTAAAGAAGGAATGTGCTTGTAATGTAATGTCTCTGTGTTCTTTTAAGAAAGGAATGAGCTTGTAATGTAATGTTTCTATGTGTTCTTTTAAACAAGGAATGTACTGGAGTATCCATTAACAAGTTACTTTTATAACATACATTAATGAGGTAATTTTCAATTTTCTAGGAGTGTACATCTTGTCTATGTTGATGCTATTGACCCTTCTGCCTCCGGCCCATGTAGTTTCAATGGCATGCAATGCTTGTGGTCCTGAATGTGCTAATGCATGCGGTACAGCCATGTTTCGGGCTTGCTGCTTTAACTACAATAAAAAACGCAGCGTACCGGAGCAAGACATCGAGCGTCTATCAGGCGATTTCAGTGGAAACCTATCCGAAGGTCTTGATCTAGGTCCATGGTCTAATCGTAATGCTGGTGACATCACAACTTCGCATATCAGTCCAAGATACCGACCTTTCCTTGCATCCAGATGGGTTCACTTGCTTGGGAAATTGTCTGATGAATCCTTAAATAAACTACAGAGGCAAAACTACTATGGGAACTATTTGTATTAGAGAAATATATTAGTATATTTAGTGAATCGTACATTTTGTAGTTCAATTGCTAATTTTGTCAAATGATTACTTTGAACCTATTAATTTAATAGAAAGTTTTTATGTTGTAAATAAATAGTAGAAAAGTGACTTACTTATTTATTTCACTTACATACACTCTTACCAATTAAAAACTATTGGTTAAAGGTAATAATTACTTTTAAATATTTAATGTAATCTTTCTTTAACAGTTTTTAAATTTTCAATTATACAAATTGCTATATTAAACAATACAAAGAAGAAAATATCGAACTTTATTTGACTGAAAGTTCTTATGTAAAAAAAAAATTATAAATAATACTTTGATTTGGTTTGGTTTGATTTGCCACTCTACGGTCATTTTGTGCACGCTTTGGACTAATTAGACAGGGGACCTATATTTTAACGTGGATTCCGAACCAGTAACAAACATCCAACTCTAACAAATTTAATTTTGTTAATACCTTCATGGCAAAAAGAAACATCACTTGAAAAAAGAAATTGCATAAATACTACTACTAATTTTTTATTCACTTTTACTTATATTTTCGCAATAAAAAAAAATTCTAAGATGTTAAAAGCATATAATTAAATACGTCATTGAATCTAAGATAATAGAAACAAAATATTTTTAAAACGATGGGTAGGGGGATGTCTATTTATAGCAGTTTTCAACTTTTTCAGCACTAAATCAATGCACCATTGTCCTTATGGGAACATTTTTACAGATTAGAGTATTCTCGAATTATTAGTCACTATGAAGTTAAAAAAATTCTCTTTTTTTTTTTATTTATATAGAATATTTTATTGTCGAGTAATCTTAAGTAGAAGAAGTGTCATGCAGAAAAAAAGTTTAATCTGGACTAAAAAATAACAAATAAAATAGTAAAGACACCTTTATTCATTTTTCCAAAAATCGATGAAGTCCAACCTACGTGTAACAAGAGCCCACGTAATTAGTCATTCATAAGTAAATGCCTTAGAAACATTTTTTAACAATCTTATGAACTGCACATGTCTGAAACAATTTTTAAAATGTACATTGAAGTATTTTATTAATCGGAATTTAAAAAAAAAAAGGCAATTTCTTAAAATTTTTAAGGGTTTAAGACAAATTAAGAAAAATTATTTTGATCAAATTCCCTTGAAAGGCAACAATTAAATTCCAATTAAAATAGCAGTGTCAAAATATGTATCATTACTTATAATTTTCATGAAAAAAAAAAAAAAAAAAAACACGTTTTTACTTCAGTTGATACATTTTCAAACACTTTTTTCTTCTTCAAGAGTTAAAATCAAACATAAATTAATTAAAAAAATATTATTCTTTGATTAATAATTTATGCTTGTCCAGTCAAAGTTTAAAAGTATCAGTTGGAGATCAAGGTTTTAAAGAATTACGATTCTTGCTATACATAATACTGGTTAGTTTAAATCCTGCTCATTAAAATGTAGAAGTCTAACATATAAATTTCTAATCATTACACAAAAATAATTTTTAATTTTATATAGTTTTATTACATCAAGTTAGTTAGTGAGAAACAATACATTGTAGCAAACATGTTATGAGGTTTCTTAATTCATTAGTTATTTACACATTGCTTATTTACTGCATTTTTTATTGGCTATTTAAATATTTATGTTAAAAAAAAAATACTTAGGCAACAAATGTCACTCATAAAATGTTTAGAAACTAATTATTAAATAAAACAAACTGCATTATTTAGTTGCAGAGTTTTTAACTGACTAATCAGAGTTTATTTCTTGCACTTCATTAACTGCTAGCATCTTTCTAATGTATAGCGCAGTAAATTTGTTGGAAATTGCTAATGATCCATATTTTTCTAATATATTTCTATTTCAATATTTTTCTATTTATCTAACTATACAGATGAAATTTCTCTGAAGCTATTCAAGTATGTAAAAAAAAAAAGATCAATCTGACTTTTTTTTTAAACAGACTTTTTTGACTAATTTTGACCGATCACTAAATTTAAACATAAGAAAAAAAAAAAACAAGCTATTTCATTACGTAAATATTATCTAAAAAATTGAAATCCACACAATATTTCATCGCTTAATAACTATAGTAAGTGAAGCAAGGGAAAAGAATATGCATCAAGGTAATTTTTTTATTATCTTTTAATCATAAAGTGATGGGTTTAACAAGAGTTTGTTTCAATATGTCGCATGTAGTTATTTTCTTTATAATATCACAATAAATTGGTGACATTATTAAGAATGAAAATATAAAATAAGCACTTTTAGGATAAAGAAAGTACTCGGTTTTTAATACAAAGGAAAACAATTATATTTTTGGGGGAAAATGATTAATTAAAATTTTTTTAATTTCAAAAAAGTTACATTAGGGTTATTAATCTTCAACGACATCAAAGCGGAGTCAATTTCTTCTGATAATTTTAAAAGAGATGTAACATTTTTAATAACAAAAGGCAATTCTGTTAATTGTATGATTTTTTTTAACATTGTTTCAATTATAATTCGTAAATTTTCTGTTTAAATCAGCAATTTAAATTATATTTATTAAACATTAAATATTATTCCAATAAAGTTCAACAGTTAGTAAGTTTCAATTAATTTAAATGAAAGTATCAATATGACTGAATATTTGGAACTCAATTCCCAAAGCTTTAGGACTCCTGAGCTCAATTGACAGGTCCTCATGTAGAGATTATATCATGCTACATCATGTTGTATCATGAAGAACCAGATAAACCTCACTTATTGCACTACCAGTTATCTAATCTAAAATAATCACTAAGGAGTGACTCCTTTCGGTGACTGAAATTTAACAAAAATAAATTGTATTTCCAAACGTAGTTAAAGTTAAATTTTCAGTTAACAAGCATACATTCATAAGTTTTATCTTAGAAGTTCCTAAAATGTAATTGTGATTTTGGGAATTAGTTATTTTCGTATAACTTGGAAAAAGCAGTTGTAAGATATATGGAAAATAATCTATAATTTAAGTAATGACGTAAATATATTACAGTCACTGAGTAAATATTATGAATGGTCATTATTTTATGTCAACAATGTGATGCTAAATGTACGCTTTATTTATTTTAAATATGCGAATAGAAATGAATTTAATCTTAAATTGGGAATAATTTAAAAAGGTTATCAGGTTTCCTGTGTTCAAGTATGAATTCAAAAGAAACCATATTGTAGAAAACATTCATTTAATTTTTAAAAAAATAGAAAAAAAAAATGATACTTGTTAAAAACGGCAATGATATGAACATCAGAAATTAAAAGAAATTACGATAAATAAACATAAGAGAATTTTGAAATTCAAGCAATTAAATTCATTTTGAAAATTTATGAAAGTGTGAAATGTCCAAATAATCATTTTTAAAATACTGTATAAAATTATATCTCAAGCAAATCATGTTTTATTTTAAACATGATAGATAATTTTTATGATCATATAATGACCAGCAGTCTAAAACTACCTGCTCAAATTTCAGAGGAAAGATAAAATTTTAAATTTATGAATTTAAAATTTTAATTTACGAATTAAAATTTAAATAATGATGAAATTAATGATGATTATAACGATTGAAACGTTTATTTATTAAAATTTTAATTACGACTTAAAATTTAAATAATAACCATATTTTATAAAGATGCCTGATTAAGGTTTTAAATACATTTTTTTCAAATCAAAAAAAGTACGAGATGAAAACAAATTGATACAATCATCACGGCGAAAGGAGTTTTAGTAATTGTGAAATAATTTTTTTCCTATAAAGTATCTTTGAAACTAGTGATGAGTTATTTGTTAAACAAACATTTAATTTATAATTCACATAATTAATTTGTAAATGATTTTCGTTTTAAAAAGCGAGAAATGACTGTCAAAAAAAGAAAAAAAGTATACACAAAACAATTTAATTACAGGTTCGATTCCCATACTTGACGTATGCTACATCCACTGCTTTGAAATATGAGATGACTCGAATTGGGATAGAAAGTCTTACATGACAGTCGGACAATCTGGATAGTTTTTCATGTACATCTCAATGCAAATGAAGAGAATTTAGTCCTAAAAGAAATCTAGGATGGCATTTTCCTATTCATTCTTATAAGAGAAGTGAAGTACACTACATAACATCGTATTTGATACATTTCTGCTGTATAGCTGAAGAAAGCCATTAAAATAAAGTAGAAGGAAATGAAAACAAATATTTAAATTATTTCTTCACTTTTGATGGTTGTTCGAAATATAACTAGTCTTCAACGTTTAATTTTTTACTAGAAATAGAGAAAAATTTAATTCGTTTGTTTTTAAAACCTTTTTTTCAGCTGTTTTGATTTTTTATACATGTGCGTGTTATGTTAAAAAAAATAGATTCTAAAAATTTAAGAGTGCCAACACATAGACGAGTAATTTAAATGAAACTTAATTATGTAAAAATTAAAATGGATAAAGATTATTATCTTTAAATAAAAATATTTAACTGAACAAACGTTAATTATTTATGCTTATTCAGTCAAGTTTTATTCACAAAATTAACCGATTCTTAATAATGACACCATTCTTAGCAATGTAAATTTGACTCCAGAATTATTGCCTTATGTAGTTATCATAAACGAGATTTCTTTAAATGATAAAGAAATCTATACATTTGTAATTAGATATTCTTTATTTCTTTCTTAGTTTTTTTTTTTTTTATTTCATTTTGAGAAAAGATGAATTTTTCTCAAACATTGGTGGCCATGATTATTTGTACACAGCCTAAACTGAGTTTTTGACGATTAGCCTACTTTTCATTCTTGCAGCAATGTTTTTTTTTACAATTATTTAATGTTTAAGTTTTTTTCTCAGAAAAATCCGTTCTTAAATTGTAAACCAATCTTTTAGCAATATAGAGAAAAGGTAAAAAGAATATTTATTTTAAAACTAAGCAATATAAAACAAGTAAGATAAAAAAAATAAAATAATAGTAGCATGCAGTTATTTATTACTTTACATTCAAAACTTATCAGAAAACATTTTTGTCTAATACCTGTAACATGATAATAAGGCAACTGAATTTTAAAATTCTTAACGACATACATTGAAAAATGCTTTTGTGTTGCATGTGATTTTGTATCATTAATATTAATTTTATTTTATTTACAAAAAGTTTACCAATAATGGTTTATTAATAGAGTAAATATTTAGATTAAGTATTAAAAAATGTATGGTTGTTTTAGTTAGTATTTGTATGAAGTTAGTTTTTAAAGTAATAAATTTCATGAGATAATTTAAGGAAAATGTTTTTTAATTGTTAATTTTATATATTCCCTATTCATATTTATTTTTAATATCTGTCTTTTCAAAATGAGGATTATATCACGCTTATCATCATAAAAAATGGATTCTTTAAATGTGTTCAGAAGATGGCGCCACCAAATGATGACTCAGAGTAATCGAAGAATCATGCAAAACACATAATCATACAAAGATGATTGATCTTAGTAATCTAAACTATTGTACATAATCATACAAAGATGATTATATGTACAATAGTTTAGATTACTAGGAATATTAAAAAAAAATTATTTCAATTTCATGAAACTATAAGCAATAATATGAATACAATAGGGAACGGTGAAGAATTTATTTAAAAATTACAGTTTATATCAAATTTAATAGGCAAAAATTAGAAGAAAAAAATGTGTTTTATAAGGTTCACAGAGGTTGACTATTAACACACTGTATTTGTAAAATAGACGAAGTGTAAAAGAAGTATTTTTGTACTTTTCATGAAAATTTCATTCTAAAAACAAGATGCAAGACAAACTTCTTCATATAAAAATAAAAACAGTTTGAATTCTTTACGTCAAACAGATTCTTATCCTTTGAAGTTCTTAAGAGGCTATGGACATTTATTGAAGCCATACGTTTACATTAAGTTTCCTTGAATCATTTATTTCTATTATTTCTTGAATCAAAAATAGGTTTTAAACATTTTAAACTAAACATTATTTTATTTAATTTCTCTCTTTTTATTTCTGTAATATATTTCAGTAAAATACCAGTATGTATAGTTAAAATTTCTTAATCTGAACAAATCTAAGACATAAAAGGAAGATAAATTTTGATTATGTATATCTTTTCCAGATAAATGGAAAAGTTTTTGATGCTTATACCATGCTCTGATAGCTTACGTTTTTTGAATGGTATCATTAAAATTGTTTACTTTTAGAAATATGTAATAATTATTGTATAAAAGTTTTAAAAATGTATTTTATATCAATTTATATAAACTTATTAATTTTAAGAAATTAAATTATGTTGTGATATGGAACATTGCAAGGAAAAAGGAATGAAACCTAGCAAATAATTATAAAATTATATCGATTGTTTTAATTATTCTTATGTATAGAGCAATAATTTAATTACTAGATATCTCTACTAATTTTATTTTGATAACGATCACATTTCTGGTAATAAATAATAAATAACATTTTTATTTTTTAAAATTTGTACTGATTAGTTAGGATAAATAAAAGGGACTATCAAATATATTTGGGTATAATTAGATATTTACAAAAAAGGAAGCACTATTAGGGAGTAAGAAATCTTTGCATTGCGTACAGATAGTATTTCTTTGATAGGTTGTTTTTAAGTTTTCGGTTATATGTTTCTTGGGAGATTAAAATTTCTTTTGCATGAATTTTTTCAAACAAATTTGATTAATTGAATTTGATAGTGACATTTTGGATACTCAATCAAATTGTATTGCTTATTAAAGAGTACTTTTAAAGGAAAAACTGCAACAATTTTATAATAATTTTACTGCAATTATTTTATAAGATGCCAGACTTTTGAGTATAATGAAATTGTTGTAGAATTTACGAAAAACGGTTGTTGAACTATAAAACAGTTTTTAATTCGAGTGTAACACGGGCCTTCAACTTCGGGAAGATAAAGAAACATCTTAAATAAGTTAAGGAGGGTTTCCGCTGACTACTACAATCTCGCATCATAAAACGACAATTGGGAGACTGATCTCCTGCCATTCAGATTTCTGATTGACTGACGTTGTATGATGTAAAATGTTATGAAATAGTGTAAACATACCTTTTAAGTTTCAAGTAATACTAATCGTGAGCAAATTTATTCTAATACATGTAACGATTATTTATAAGCAATTGCGAATGTATTAGTTAAATTTTCCTATGGTGAATCTGTAGCGACATCTGTTGTCAGAAAATTTTAAAATTTGTCAAATAATTGTTTTTTAATTGTCAGTTCAGAAAACGTTTCATTGATGATGTGAAAGAAATCCATAAAAACTGGACAAAAACCCTACAAAGGTAGGAATATGTAAAGTAAATAAAATAGAATATATTAAAGTATGGGTTCAAAGTAACGCTGAAAGTCTATGTTGAAAGGCAAAATCTGTATAGAATCATCAGTAGGAATTTCAAAGTATTAAAATCATTCTTTCCAACTCGAAGAAATCTGAGTGTAATCAAATATTTCTCAAATATATAAAAGATAGTTATACTTTTGACAATATATGAAACTAAATTCAAGTAGCAACTAGATTGCTGGGAAGAAACAAGATTTCGTTTTACTTATTAAATATGTACACATATAAGACAGTTTATAATGGAATTACAAAGGGTCACAAATATGTTAATTCAGGAAACACTAATTATATATTAGAATATAAAGGAAAACTGAAGTCTATCTTATAATTAACAAGTGTATTAAATGCCGTGGATACTGGTACAATATAAAAACTTATTAGCTTGTTTTAATTGCTCTAAAAACTCTAAGGTATAGATTGTATGGCAAGGAACATTTATGTATAAAATTACATATTATTTAATAGTGAAATTAAAGTTATGTTTCCAAAATTAATAGTTAACTTTAAACATATTTCAAATAACTTATGTGTTTATGAACAAATAATTACCACCAGAATCAGTTATAATTTAAAAGCTTTATAATTTTTCAAAATGTAATTAATGCCAATCTAAATATATACAGAACAACTTATTTTATATCAGTAATCGTACAATATCGATGAAGCTATTGTGATTCGCACCAATTCATTTGTTTCCTTTTTAGTAACAAGGAATTCGACTAGAATATGGTTTAAGTTGATTTTAATTGTAATAATCATAATTATGTTTTAATTTTCTATTATTCTGAGCCTCAAACAATGCAGATTCATGACTTGAAAAATATCCAATTCTGCTTCTTAAAAAATATAAATCGATTAATTTGGGATATTGATGTTAATAGTAAATAACGTCTTACTTAGATCAATTAACGATTCTAGAAAAAAAGTTAAAATGATTTCTTTCGAATTATGCTGAATTTTTCTGTAAATTTATATTTTGACCCCAATTTTTCTTCCTTTTAGAAATATAGTATTGTTAGTGTAACAGCTATTGAACTTGTTGTACCTACTTGATATAATTAAAGTTTTGTTGTGTTACACACGTTCTGATGAATTCTTGAAAAGATTTTTTATCGGATATTGCAGCTCAGAATACCTGGGAAAAAATTATTTCATACTTTTTGTTCTTCGTTTTAATATATTTATTAAATGATGGTATTTTGGAATTTGTTGGAAAAATGCCTAGGTGATTGATATTTCTTAATAGTGTTTGATCAAAACAATATAAAGATAAAATAATATGCATACATTAGTTTTCTTTCTTGCTTGGAAAATATTTTAATAATCGTTTCAAGCGACACTTGAGGACCCATAATAATTATAACGAAAATCAGTATGGTTTCATCACACTGTAGTCAACAAATCCATATTTTCATGTATATGAAAAATATCTTTACTATTTGATAAAAATAATTTTTTATTCACTTATAATTTTTAGATATTAAAGGAGCATATGATAAGATTTTTTAGACTGACATTTTCTATTTAATAAAAGAATTTAATAAATTTAAAAATTTGCATAATTTATTCAGAGACATTTTTAGAATTGTTACAGGCTTTTTGTGGGGGGGATGACTGCTCGAATAAATATGTAATAGAGAAAATCTACTCAGAAGGGTATTTTTAAGTCTTTTCTCTGTAAACTTGTTATTAGGGATCTACTATTAACCCCATTTCAATATTGTCTCAAATTACTTATGTTGCTTCTCTGATTTTTATTATAAAACGTAAAAAATTATCCACTTTAGAGGCTCTCAAAATGTGTTGAACTTTGTTAAAGATTGATCTTAACTTTATAAATTACATTCAATTTTTAGACTAAAACTATGTTTGTTTATAAGAAAATTATTCAGACCGAAATTATAAATGTAATTCTTGTTAATGCACCTACTGAAGGAGTGCAAAACATTAAATATAAGGTTGTCATGTTGAGTTACAAGTGCAATTGGAAATCTCCAATCTTTTAATGGATTACCTAAAATCTTTCAAACCTTTTAATCCATAAAGGTTCTTTATAGCTTATTTATAAACAAGATATCGTTCCTATTTTAACGTGGGCTTCTAGAGCTTGGGAATAGTCATTGGCCAAAAAGATCAATATGTAAGATTTAAAAAAAAATCAAAGACGTTTTAAGATAAAAATAATATGTGGTAATAGGATTTTTAATTACAAAGTTGTCTATGATGTTGCAGGCTTTCCACTGACTGATTTAAAAATTTTAAATTTAAAAAGATAAAATAAGCTATCACTTTATCCAATATCTTAGATTAAAGCTATAGCCATCATCTTTGCTACATCCTTCACAAAGATACTCTTTATTTATACTCTATATATTATATTGCTCATCTGTTGTACGAGTAAGATATAATAAACTTCACTAACGGAAACAAAAGTAACGAAAAAGCTATCTTGTAATTTCTTGTATATAAGAATAAAGTGCTAATTTGTATTAAACTGTTTTGGATTTACAATACATCTGCCTTTCAACTCTTATGTTTGTATTTAGTTGTTAATTTTCCATAGAAATTCCGTGAATACTTTTATAACAATTGGTTTCTAATTTGTAGAGACTTCTTTTCATCGCTGCAGCTTCTTCAAAGTTTAGATTACTTAGATAAATTTATTTAAATTAATTCAATGATTTCACATATGTTTGTGATTCTAATGAAATTGCAGGTAATGAGAGAACCGATATTTTAGCTAAGGAAGCAAATGAAATCGAAATAAAAACTATGGATATCCCTATGTGAAATTCGAAAGGACATAGTCCATGATTGGAAATCTGAATGTCTCTAATCGTCTGATTATATCCAGATCATCTGATTAGATAAAAAAATTCTCCCGCTATTTTAACCAGAAATATTTTTTTGCTAATCTTTTTAACACAGTTCTTAACAAGCCACATGAGTATTAAATGTTATTGTCATCCATTTTAATTCAACAGAATTTATACTTGTGGACAATGTGACTATCACCCCAAACATCTGCTCCCGCATTGTACCAAACTTCAACTGCAAAAGCGTTATGAAGAAAAGCTTTAAAAAAATAATTTGTTTTCTGGCCTCCAGTTCAATATGAACTTGTGAAGAGCAATGAAAGATTTTATTTTATTTGTTATGTTGCTATGTTTGTATATATAGGAAATAATATTTTCGTTCTGTGTTTATTTAATACTAATATTTTATTTTGACGAAATTAATGAAAAACTAACGAAAACTAAATTAACTAAAACTAACTTAACATTTTCATAACGCTTTTCCTTAATCGATGAAGTGATGAAATTAATTTTGTGCAATTATTTGATTTCAAATTTTTTAAAACCTAGTAGAGCGCACACACTCACGTGTATATATGTAATTCGTAAAATAATTCCTAACTATCAATATCATCAAATTAAAATTGTCATTCAGATACTTATAATATTTGCTTACTTTAGATTATACATAACATGAAAAAGTTAAAATTAGTTTCTACATTTTGCAAATTAAAAATTTTATTTAAATAACCTGGTAATTTTCAATTTATTAATAATTTAATAAGTATATGCTTAATTAATTTGTATATGCTTTTGAGAAATGATTTCACACCATACTCTTACGTAGAAGAATATAACTTTATGAATTAAACAGCATACAAGACACCAAGAATGAGTAAACATAGGAATACAATGGAGGTCAAATGTGGGTAATGTATTTTTAGAGGTTGATTTCAGTTCATTTTCTACGTAAACCATTCAATTAATTTGATTTTCACTATTTCACATAATCAAGTTTTCGTCATAAATCAGCCTTTGTTTCCCACTTGGTTCTGATTCTCTCTCTGCTTTTCCATTGGTAGCTCTGTAAAAAGAACAAAATTAATGATTAATAATCTAGAGGAATATTCTGAATTTCAAAAGAATCAAAGAAATTTGGCGTTTAATCTAAGTATCCTACAGAAAGTAACTCAATATTTATTAGTTTATCAGGCTAAATACTCTAAAACTCAGAGCTCTTAAATAAGAACGTTGCTTAAAATTTAATGCAGTATTTTGGTTTTAATTATGTTCAGATTTTGTTAAATGAACAAAAAAAAAAATCGTTTCCTATTACTAAATTTTTTTCAAGAAAAGTGCTTTAATTTGCCAAATTTATTAAATACCTGAATTTAATTTAAAATGCATGAAGAAATTGTATTTGTTAAATGTACTCAGAATTGAACAAAATACACTATCAAAGAATTTTCAGTAATAAAATATTCTAGACAATGAACTCGAAATTTCCATGGCATTGCGTTTAAAATCTATGTGGTTACCTTCAAAAATTTTCTGTATTGAAATTTTTACAATGCACAAAGAGCAGAAAATATTCTTGACCTATAATTTAGCTGTGTTTTTCTGTAAGCTGCATATAAATTGTATTCCTTGTAAATTGAACTCAACTGCATCAAATCAATATAAATATTATCAACATAAAACTATATAAGAAAAAAAAAATTGTTGAAAGGCAGTTTAATTATTCGTAAATTTCTTAAGTTTCTTAAAAACTTTAAACATGTTATTAACATTTTTTAATTTGAAATTCTTTTCTTAAATTGAATATTATTTTAGCTTTAGAATTGAACAGAAAAACGAAACATCCCTTCAAAATAAAAATTTATCAAAGTTAAATGTTTTTGATGATGCACTGCATTTTTTTTATCCTTATTTTTAACAGTATTTATCCTTATATCCTTATATTTATAGTAACCTTATATTTAACAAATATTTATATTTAAACCAGCTATTCTAGGTGCTTTTATATGTTTTTGTCGAAAAGAGTCACTTAATATTTTATGCAGTTATTATATTAATTTAAGAGAATTTTTGGAATTTATATATTTTTCATATTAGTAAAAATATTCATTTTTAAGAGCATCTGGGCCTGATGGCAGAGTGACTGTCTCTCTGTTGATTGGTGCCATAGGTTTCCGGTTCGATTCACGGCGGTGCCATGGATGTTCATGGTAGTTCAGATTCCACTTTAAACCGTAAGTCCCGGTATAATACGACGATTGGGCGTAGGTCTGACAACCCTACTCCGTAAAAAGGAAAACGTCTCCTGTCTCGAAATCTGCCTGTAGGCAGACAGCCTTGGCTTTCTATGGGGCTATTGCGCCAATGAAGAAGAAGAGCATCTAATAAATTACTTAAAAAGTAAGAAAAAAACCCCGAAAAACATTATCTTGTGAGGTGCATTTGCTTATAATTGTCGTTAAAATTTTAATTTTTATGTATGCAATATATATTTGATATTATTTTGATTTTGATTTATTATTTTGATATTTCTTGATAACAATATGAAATAATACTAAATTTTACGTACAGGTACTGACCTCGAAGCTCTATGGCTTCTAGTTCACTTTTCATAGCATTCTGAATAAAAGGGCATCCATTAGTTCTTCGGCATTCAATTCTCCATTGCCATCCTTGTCATTTTCATTAATCATTTTGATGACGAAGTGAAGCTGTTTAGCGACATGCCTCTAAAAAAGGAATACACAAGCCATCTTTAATAAAACTGCAGTAAAAATTTATAAAGGGTAATTATAGAGTATTTTTCAATAAAAATAGTTTTCTTTTCAGAGTACTTATGCTTTTTTCATTACAGATATGCTACTGTTGCTCGCACTTTTCAGCAATAACTTTTTATGACTTCTACAAGTCCCTAATTGTACCGAATTTTTAACTTAAATTCTGTTTATTTATTTTATTCATTTTTTAAATTTTATTTTTTATTTTTGTACCTTACTTTTATTTTTATTTTAAGTAAAATTTTTCCGTTTGAAAACTTTTAGAAATTTTATTTTTTACCTTGCTGACATTTGCCTTGCTAACGGCATTTGGCAGTTTCAATAAAATAGTCGCAGAGTTGCAAAACTCATAAATACGTTTTTATTTTGAGAATTTTTAACTTAAATTCTGTTTATTTATTTTTTATTTATTTTATTATTATTATTTTTTTTTAATTTATTTTTTATTTTTGTACCTGACTTTTATTTTATTTTAAGTATTTTTTATTTTTCAGAGTACCATTTAAAATTTTTATTTTTTACCTTACTAACAGTTAAATCAACCAATTATTAATTGTGATTAAATTTATGAATTTAGATGAGGAGGTTAAGGGATCTTATCCCATTGGTACTCCGCAATCGGCACGCCAGTTGCCAGTTGCCATTAAAAATAGTTACAAGACTCATAAATACGTTTTTATTTTGAGAACTCATTTAATTATTCATTCGTGGTCTTTCTTTTCAGAGTCCTTTTCCAATACTTCAGAAGTACCCATTGTAAGCACAATATTTATTGCAAGCGTACTTTTCTTTGTAAGTGAAAATTATAATTAACATATATTATTAAATTTTCTAGTTTTAATCAGTGTGTATTACTTTCACTTACACTTATACATTCCGTTATTATAATTTGCTTAACGCTATCATTTAATAAACACATTTTTCTTCAAATTTAAAGGGACAATTTTGTAAGTAATTTGTAAACCATTGTTAAGTTAATGACAAATTAAAAAATACTTTTAAATTATGTATTTAGCGAATTTTTCAACTTAACTTAAATTATAATATATTTATTAACTGCAACACAAAAATTCAACATTAATTTTTCTTACATTTTTCTTAAGTTTTTTTCTGTTAAACGCTTGCAAAATTTAAGCCAATCTAAAAAAGATATTCTTCATTTAATCTAAAAGATCAACAGAGCGTTATTTTACTTTAGTTAGATTAATTATTTTTGTAAATGAAATCTCATGTAAAATATCCAATCACAGATGTGAAAAATTTTACAATTTTTTTTTTTTTTTTCAAATGGCCTAAATTTAGATAAAGCTTTATACCTTAACTTTTTTTTTTAAAATTTTGCCTATCCTTGAGAAAATACACAGAAAAAAGAATTACAATTTCTACACATAGCGATACAAATGATACATCTTTACGGGATACAAACAATACAGCTCTGCAGAAAAATATAATATTTTAATTGACGCTGTTTATTATACTTTGTAAAAGTCTGCTTTTAATTACTTTTTTTTCTTTTAAAGAATAATGTATTTTTCTATCATAAATCATTTTCTGCTTTTTTAAATCATTTCATGCTGCCATCTACCGGAAACTTGAGCAACTACTCCCACATCGCTTTTAATAACGAGAAAAATATGTATCTGAAAATTATTATATGTAGTAAGAAATCCTTCTATGAAAAATTGATTTGATTTTGAAAATAAGGATCTACTTTTTTTCATCAACCTAATATTTGTTTATTCTATAAGCAAATATGCACTTTTTTTAAAGAAAAACTTAACAAATTGATTGTAATAGTAACTAAAAACATATAAAAAGTTTGCACTTACGACTAAATTTGGCAAAAAGGGATTGATCTGACCTTCAAGCCGAGGAATACTATTGGTGGTCTTCGTAAAAAATTGTGCTTGTGTTCTTGTAAGAACAAAAAGAAAACAGAAGAGGAAAAACAATTTGGAAGCTGTAAAAGAACAAAAATAAAATATTGATGCATGTGATATAAAAAATATTATTATTTTAATAAATAAGCAACATATTTGAAATATTTATCTAATTTAGTGTTCGTCCTTGATTGTTTGCATCACACTTGATAAAATTAAGCCATTTAATTTAAATATATAAACTAAAAAAATCGTTTTAAAGTGAAATTTTATTTAAAATATAATTAAAGTAAAAATTTTCATGTCATAGAAAATATACTTATACATTTCCATATGCTTGCTTAAGTTCTTCATCTCTATAAAAACTAAATGAAATCGTTTTTAATAAATGTTTTGAAAAGGAATCAACCCAAATTACAAAAAATCAATTTAAATTATTTTTAATTTAATTACTTTAATAGTTATTTAACTTTTTATCTAATTTTAATAATTTTAACCTCAATCAATCTATTTTAACTTCTTTTTTGATTAACAGAAATTCTACTTAACAATTAAAAATTCTATTTAGCTCTTTCTATAAATTTCTTCGTTAAAAAGTCTGTGAGTGTCTGTCCTATACTTCTGTCCTATAAGTCTTAAAAGTCTGTCCTATACTTCTTGACAGTTATGTATCCAATACTTCTTAACATTTATCTTAAACTTCTTAACACTTATCTTAAACTTCTTAACACTTATCTTAAACTTCTTAACACTTATCTTAATAGTATAATATTTTATATAAATAGCTGTTTTCCATAAATCTAAACATAATTAATGTATAGATAATTATTAAATATAAATCATCTATGCAATTCTTTCTAATCATATTCTTTCTAATCATATTCTTTCTAATTGTCATGTTACAGAAAATATACTTCTATATTTTCCATATGCTTGGTTAAGTTCTTCAGCTCTATAAAAACTAAATGAAATCGTTTTCAATAAATATTTAAAAAAAAGAATCAATCAAAGTTACAAAAAAAACAATTTAAATTAATTTTAATTTAATTACTTTAATAGTTATTTAATTTAATTTTTATAATTTTAATTTTTAATCAAACTATTTCAACTTCTTTCTGATGAGCAGAGATTCTATTTAACTCCCAATTTTTTATAAATTTCTTCGTTAAGAAGTCTATGAATGTATCCTATACTTCTTAACACTTATCTTAATAGCATAATATTTTATATAAAGAACTGTTTTCTATAAATTTAAACAGAATTAATGTAGAGATATTTATTATATATATGTCATCTATGCAATTATTTCTAATTATATTCTTTCTAATTTTCCTGTTATAGAAAATATACTTTATATATTTTCCATATGCTTGCTGAAATTGCTCATCTCTACAAAAATTAATGCAATCGTTTTCAATAATGTTTTGAAAAAGAATCAACTAAAATTAAAAAAAAATCAATTTTAATTAATTTTAAATTAATTACTTTAATATTCCTTTAATTTATTTTATTTTAATAATTTTAATTTTAATCAATCTATTTTCACTTCAATCAATCTATTTTTGACTTCATTGTGACCAACAGAAATTCTATTTAATCTTTAATTTCTATAAATTTCTTCGTTTAAAAGCCAGTGAATATATCCTATGAAACACATATCTTAATAGTATAATATTGTATATAAAGAGCTGTTTTCTATAAACCTAAACAGAAGTAATGTAAAAGATATTTATTAAATATAAATTTTTTAAAAATATATTCTAATATAAAATCACGATGTTATGTCCATAGAAGGACAAACTAAGCTAAATTCTAAAAGAAAATGTCCAACTTACCTCTCATTGTGCTAATATAATGATAAGAACAAATCTTACAGAGAATACTATGAGTGTGTGAGTCTGCGAAGGCCGAGGACAAATGAAGTAACTGAACTTTGATAATCTTTCTTCAGTTCAAGTAATGGAGAGATGATGCGGGCTTTGCAGAATTAAGTGTAATAGTGGTGAGATGAGCAACCCAGATGTTTCTGAAATCCAGACATGAAGAAGGCTAATCAGATGAAGACAATTAATCATTTTATTAGGAAGCAGGTGAAAGCAGGCCTCATGTGACTTCTAGAAAACACTTCTCTATTGAAGGTTCTTCATTAAAACGGAAATAAATTTCATAAAGCGTTAATTTTTCATTAAATAAAGATCAGAAATTGAACATTTATTGCTATACATGATTTAAAAAATAATCACCAAAATTTTTAAAAACATTTGTTTGAATTAAATTAAATGAGATTTTCGATTTTATTGCATATTTGTGAATAGTAGGGTTTTCTCATAAAACTACCAGTGAAATCATATATTTTATTTGACTCAGGGGTGAAGAGCGCAGAAAGCTTCTTGGTCAGATTTTTTCGAGTTTTACCCACACGGCACCGATATTTTCCCCTTAAGTGCAATGTTCTCTCTTCAATACATTATAACATTATGTCTAAAATGTAAATGTGTGTTTCATTATATTTATGATATCTAAAATTCAAATGCAAATAAAAAGACAACGTTGCGATTAAGGCCATATATATATTACTGATTTTAAAGTGTGAGGTGATATTGCATGTTTTGTAGTAACTAAATAATTAAAAAACTACTTTATACTTCATTGGCATTGACAATTTTGTTTAAAAATGTAAAATTTTAAAATTCATTCAGAGTTAAAAAACTATTCGGAATTCTTCAGAATTTTTTTTTTTCATTATTTATTCAAAGATCTGACAGATTTATATTACATAATATTTCCAAATTTTCCATTTAATTTTTTTTTTCCTTTTGAAATGACGGATTAAAAATCTAACAATGTCTGGCAGACAATAATAATAATTATTATTATTGTCTGCTAGTTGAAAGGTTTCGATATTAAATGAAATTAAAGTTTAGATTCTAATATTCTCATATTTTTAATAATTCACTATATTTCCTAAAAGTAATTTGATTGCGTAAGTTATAAATGTTAATTTCTTCTGTTATTATATATTTTGTTTATTGAATAAATCGTTTATTTCAAATTAAATTAGATAATAGATTTAAAAAGTATTTTAGGCTTAATAAAAATATAGAGCTTTTTTAGTAGAAGTTGTTCGTTACTAGTTATATCCTTACTTAAATCTAACACCATGCCATCGTTTTTAAATATAGCATTCTTGTTTCCAATTTCGTTAACAGATGGCGCTGGTTTGTCAAAGGTCATTTGCGTAGTACATTATTTGAGTGCATGGAAGATGAGGTCTAATTTCAAAGTAAAAAAAAAAAAAGCAATTTA
This sequence comes from Caerostris extrusa, assembly GCA_021605095.1. Classification (NCBI taxonomy): domain Eukaryota; kingdom Metazoa; phylum Arthropoda; class Arachnida; order Araneae; family Araneidae; genus Caerostris; species Caerostris extrusa. The sequence goes on from BPLR01010834.1 coordinate 53,604, forward strand.
TTTAATTTTGATATTTAACTACAAAACACCTTTATAAAAAGAAAATATTCATATGATGGAATTTAAAACTGAATGAAAAATTTTAAATCTTTTAAATAGAAAAAAATTAAATACTAATATGCTTTTTAAAATTGCAGAACGTTAGCTATACAAACGATCTCTTAGCTATACAAAGGGTTAAACTTGAGTATCGTTGAGTATAATTAAGATGTATTCATTTGGTTAAATGTTTAAACATACATTTTTTTTTCTGTTTTAGTTGAACGTCAGCGGTCCTCATAATAGATGTATTTAAAAAAAAAAAAATTCAAGAAAATGCAGTAAGATTTTGAATATGTGAATAATTACAAGAAAACTTTAAAGGGAATAATATAAAAATTGTTATAAATTGTATTAATTAATAATATATAAATTGTTAATAATTCAACTATGTATGAATTAAGCATAATTTCCTGTTTTGGATTAATCTTTTAATCTCGTTGTTTCTATGATTCAAAACAGAATTTATTACCTTATTTAAGATTCGAAATTATCAATTTAGTTAGCTTCAATTTCATCGCCTTTTTTAAAATCAATCTCCTTAAATTTAACTAATTTATTATTATTCTTAAAATCTAATAGGCTGAAGAAACAAGTGACCTTTAACAACCTATTAACATGTAAATACAATTCCCACAATTGCTGGAATTCTGTCCAATTCAATAGTGAAAGGAATTACAAATTTAACATTTTAAGAATTAGAAAGAGCAAATAATAGACTAATAATAGCGTTAGTAAGGACATTAAATGAAACAATATAGTCCAATTTTTTTCAAATTCAATCTACTATGTCCTGTTGTAACTGAACTAAAACTTGTCTATTTGTTCTTTATTTCAAAATAAATACAAAACGTCAGTATGCATTAGAATTTTTAAATTCAGCAATAATGAAGTCAGGAAATATATTTTAATTTATAACTCATTATTAACTCATAAGTGAAATTATAACTTATATTAGAATTATTAGTGTAAATTTTTTAAAACAGAGAAAGCAAGCAGGTTTTGTTATTATTAAAAAAATAATATTCTTTATACAAAAGATTTGTTAAAATGTTTAGATGTTTTGTATACTGTACTTAAATTTCAAATATAAATATTTTTCAATTTTGTTTAACTTTTACCTTAGGAATTATGATTAATTTATAATAATTTTATTTTGATTAATTAAATGTTTTAAATTCTTGAAAAGTTCCTTTGTTTCAAAAGTTTTCACATTCATTCTTTTCATATTCTTCTTTCTTTTGATAGCTTTTTTCTTTCTCATAACTCAATATAAATAAAATACTCAATATAAAAAGAAACATCTTGCAAAGCATTGTAAATTACCGTAAAAGTTTATTAAACACCTTTAAATTTACAAAATGTTAATAGAATTAAAATTTTCAATTGAACGGAATCCATAAAGCAATAATAATTTTATTCTAAATATTTTTTAAATATATGTAATTAATTAGAATCACATTAATATTTGATTAAATGCTTTCTGTTAATGGCTTTTTCTCATATCTGGATATAAAAAAGTTTGTATTACTTAATTTCCTTGAAAGAAACATCTTCCAAAACATTGTGAATTACTGTAAAATTTATTAACACTCTTTAAATATACAAAATGTTTAATGCAATTAAAATTTTCAATTGAATTGAATACTTAAAGCAATAGTAATTTTATTTTAAATATTTTCTTAAATGCATGCAGTTAATCAGAATCACATTAAGATTTCATTAAATGTTTTCCTCATGAAAAACATAAAGTTTTCCTCTTTGGTTCTCTAAAGAGCGCGAAAATTTAGAAGACGAAGATTTTATTTAATCTTTAAAAAACTGGGGAAATGGATGTACTTAACATAAATCATCAATGCTAAAACTTTTTTTATTTTTGTTAAGATCTTGATGTTATATCAAATGATGGAGATGCGCAAAAATAATTCTCAGCTAGTGATAAATAATCTGTGATAAATTTATATTAAACCACAAAGAAAATTTTCAGACGTTGTTATCAATTTAAAGACATAAATAATAATAAAAGATAGTGATATTTGGGTAGTAAAATATCTCTGAAATCTTAAGAATTTTGTGACATTTCTCCATATTTGAAAATTTTATAAAAAGTTGAATGCTTAATGGTATAAGAAAAAAATAGTTCATTTATATGACATCTGGAACCTTGAAAAATTATAAAACGCTCCCATGGATAGAGATATTATGAACTTAGTATTATTTTTCAATGAAATATTTAAACTTCATTTTATAATTTTAAATAATCGCATATTATAAGAAACTTCCCTTATAGCAAACTACTAAGAATTGTTAAAAAAATTCTAGTAAATCATTCAAACCTAATTTTTGTAAATATTATTTTTAGCAATAAATGAACTTACCTTAAAACGACCAATGATATAAGTGTAAATATAAGTTTAGTTACTTTAAGATATATTACAAATTACTTCGCAATGAAGGCTTTAAACTTTATTTTATACTTTTAAATAATCACATATTCACATATCCTAAGTAAACTTCTCAGAAATATTTAAAAAAATTCTAGTAACTCATTCAAACCTAATTTTTCTAAATATTATTTTTAGTTATAAAGTAACTTATCTTAAAACAACCAATGATATAAGTTTAAAAATGAGTTGAATTACATTAAGTTATATTAGAAATTACTTCGCAATGAAGGCTTTAAACTTTAAATAATCTAATATCCTAAGTAAACTTGCAAGAAATGTTAAAAAATTCTAGTAAACCATTTAAACCTAATTTTTCTAAATATTATTTCAGCAATAAATTAACTTACCTTAAAATGACCAATGATATAAATTTAAAATAAGCTGAGATACATGAAAACAAGACTGATATTTTGATCGATACTTTTGAATAATGAATATGCAGGACAATCTCTCTTTTCAAAGGGTTCTTTCTCTTCAAAAGCTTCCTGTCAGAATAAGAATGAAGCACGCTCAAAAATGCGATGGGATTTTATAGCCCATCATCTTAAACCCTTCCTAGAACTCCACGTGTTATTCACGTAGGGGAGTTAGAATCGCTTGATGTGACCTAAAAACCTAATAATTAGTCTCCCTAAAGTTTTGGGTGGGAGATGTGACCTAATTTTACATCCGATGGAAGTGAAAGTTACTGATAAATTCTCCTATCCAGTTCAAGGTAGAAAACCTCGGAATAATACTGTTTTCTCTGATGTTTAAGGTTATCGAAGATACGAAAATATTGATCGCCGAGGCCAGAGTTTGACAAAGCATTTCTAAAAACTTATTTGTTAGCCGCATTTCAGCCAAATCCATTATGACTAATTAAGCACTCGAAGAATTGTGAAGAGCTCATTTTGAGCTGTTAAGGATGGCCTAATATTTGGCTGTAAAAACATTAAGGACAAAAGAAAAGAGGAATTTAAGCAGCAAGAAGATAATTGAGTATTTAATAATAGTTCTTCACATAAATAAAAGATTTCATTTTTAATTTCTGTATGCTGTTTGGAAATTGTAAAATTTTAATATTTTATCATGCTTGACACATTGCACAAATGCAATCGTGAAATTAATTTATTTACAGGAAATATGCTTATGATATATATATTTCTGTAAAAATAAGTTCTGCTGCTTGCGATAATTGATTTTTAAATAATACACTGCCTGTTAATTTTTACTAAATTTAAATTAAAATTTTTTTATTTCCTTAATTTGAATGAATTTTAAACATTGCACAGAAACATGTAACATATGATACACATTATAGCCTATGCTCTGAAGAAAACCTTTGAACTGACAATTCTTTAAAAAATAACTAATCGCAATATATATTTATATTTCGTATGTTTCTTTTCTTTCTTTTTTTTTTATTTCATGTGTGTTTTAAAATTTATGTTGTAATTTTTACATTTATATTTTTTTTTCGAGACATATGTTCTTATATGCAAACGTATAAAAACATATGTCTCGAAAAAATATAATTGACATTCTAAAAATCAAATGTTTCTTAAATTATCATTAATTACAACGAAATTTTAACATTTTATGTCAGATATTACTTACTTAAATGGGAAAATTAATTATTTATATATATTTTTTGAGACATAATGCAAACAGCGGTCTGATGACCAATTGGCTAGCTATCTAGCTATTGGTATCATAAACTTCAGATTCGATTCCTGGTGGTGGCATAATGTTTGTTAGTAATTCAGAATCCATATTAAACTGTAGGTCACTGCCTTATGATGATTTTAAACCCTTCTCTCTGACACTGTAGGTCACGGTCTAATTAGCATAAAGTGCTCAAAAAATGACCGTAGAGCTACAGACGAAACCAAGCCAAACTATATGCATTACATGGATGGAGATATGAAATTGTTCATAAAATTATTCCTTATTGCATTGTATATTTTTATATTTGAAGACATTTTCCACTGAAATCATTTTGGAAAATGTCCTTTAAATGAACTCTTTTAGAAACATTTTTGAATCAGAACATACTGCAACTTTAAGAGTTATAAATGCTCACATACAATTTTAAAGGGTTTCAAATATTTAATGAGCTTACACTATACACAGTAGTTTCAAACAATTTTGAATATGAATAATGATATATCGAAAATATTGTACTGCGAATGTAAAAGTTTCATGATAAAGCTTTATTCAGTAAAAATACAGATATAAAATAACGATTTTTATTCATAATTATAAAAAAAAAATATATTTTTGTTATTAAAACTAAAATGAAATATTTGAATGAAAAAAAATCTTCAACTCAGTGTAAAATATCATTATTTTGTATGAAGTAACTAATTAATTCATAACAGTGTTTACTTAAAAATAACGATTATGTATAACAGCACAATTTTAAGATATGTTTACATTTATTCATTACAAATATATTTACATTATAAAATTATATTATTACAAATATATTTATATTATTAAATATGTTTACATTATAACAAATATATTTACATTACTTAATTTATTAAAAATATATTATAACAAGTACTCACAAATGGAATTTTTAACTATCATAAAATGAAATCCGTCGCTACCCAAACACATTTCAATCAAAAACAGATACAGTTGAACAGAATAATCACAGCGACCATTAAATTGCAACCGAAATGAAAATCTGAAATAGAGCACTTCCTCATGCCTTTACACACAATGTCAACCATCTGTGGCCAATCACACAGGCTTCGCAGAAATTATCCAAAACTAATTTTGTATTCTGGTCACTGCTTCGCTGTAATAATGGGCCCAATGTGCGTAGTTGAAACTGTGAGAGTTACCAGCACTAAATACGTTCCCAATTTTAATATTTCACTGAAAATGGTCGTTCCCATCATAATCGTTCAGGAAGAAGTCATTCCCCTGGCTCTATGACAGTTACGTGTGTGGTTACAATTTAAATTATATTATGCCATAAGCACATGCATTTTTGATGCTAAATACCAGCGTTGTATAGAATGGAAATAGAAATAAGGCATTATCAGAGGTTTAAATATTTTAAAATTTATATGATTGCTTAACGAAATCTGTATAATAAATTATCAAGCAAGAAAGGATTGTTCTTGAGCAGCTTAAAAATTAAATGTTTCCTTAAATAATCATTAATTACAACGAACTTTTAACATTTTATGCCCAAATATTACTCACGTAAATGGGAAAATTAATTATTTATATTTATTAGGAATAACTTCTGTGACTAATTTGGGGTTCATATGTAAATAGATCTTAACTAATCCCAAACAGTTTAGCTTAGGCAATTTGTTTAAATATCCGGTACGTACGTGTGCATAAGAAATTATTTCATCTATGACGTAAACAGATAAGTGATTACATTTATCATTAATGTAATATTTAATTATATTTCAGGGTTTTCAAGTTGTTATTATGATTGTCTTAGTTGATTTTTATTGTTTTTTAATTATTATTCTCTAATTCTACAATTCTATCATCATCCTCAATTCAAACAAAATTCTATCATCAATTCTATTCAATTTCCTATTTTATATACTTTTCACTGTACTTTTAGTTTTATAGCTAGCTATAATATAAAAAATTACAACATTTGGAAACTTTTTATATTTTTTATTATAAAATTTCCTTTAAAAAATCGATTGGTATATTACTCTACGACATAAACATATAAGAGATTACATTTATCATTAATGTAATATTTAATTATATTTATTGGTTTTCACGTAGTTATTATGATTTTCAGTTGATTTTCACTGCTTTTGGAATTAATATTTTCTATTCTATAATCTATTTTATAGTTATAAGATAAAAATAACATTTGGAAATGTTTTATAATTTTTATTATAAAATTTCTTTTGATAAACCGATCAATGACATAATTCATTCATATATTCATCATAAACATATAAGAGATTACATTTATCAGTAATGTAATATTTAATTATATTTCATGGTTTTCAACCTATTATGATGGTTCAAGTTATTATGATGGTTTCAGTTGACTTTCATTTTTTTGAATTAATATTTTCCAATCTACAATACTATCACATTTCATATTTCCTATTCTATTCACTGTACTTTTAGTTTTATAGTAAAAAGATAAAAAAAATTAAAACATTTGCTAGTTTTTTTTTTTTATAGTTTTTATTACACAATTTCCTTTAATAAATTGATTTGTAACATTTTTATGTCTGTTATTACGAATTTCTTTTTACTTTCAAAGATCTATTTTTTTTCCTTTTTATTTTGAAGTTTAGAATGGGTATTGTTTGTTACGCTGTTACAAAGGCTGGAACAATTGTTATGGATTAAATAGAATTTGAGAGTTTTTATTTGTGGATTATTTTTTTATTTTATTATTATTTACTTATGTGGTTTATTTTTAGTAACACTCTTTATCATGAGTTCTTTATATTTTGCATTATCATCAATGCATGGTAAGTGAAGTTGTTTTTATGTTTTTGAATTAAGAACTTTTTCATTCCAAGAAATATGTTTCTAGGTATGAAAAACAATTTGAGGCATTATTCAATTTTGAAGAAAAAAAGTAAAATATTTATGAAATACTAAAGATCAAAATTATTTAATTGTTTTTCGTTACCATCTTTATTGTCAAAACTGTTAATGAACTATAACGATTTGAATTAATCGTTAAAATTAAATCTATACGAGTATGAACCTATTAAAGAATTTATTAAAGTTCATTTTATGTGTCATTGTTAAACATTATTAATATGATATATTTTTTACTTATTAAGAAACATTTCCTTTTTATAAACATTTACAGTTTTACTTTATTTTTGAATTTTTTATCAAATTGATTTCATTTTTAAATTAATTTGCGAACGAGAATTTTTTCTGGATAAATGGATTAACTAAATTCCGGGAATGTTATGCTTGATATATAATTAGAAGAGGAGTATATATTTTTTTTCTAATAGCTAAGTTCAAAGACGCTGGTACAGATTCTTTCAAGAACAAAAAATCATCAATTTACGAGACAAGTAAAACGTTATTTTAGTACATGTTTGAAGAAATTGATAAAAGTAAAGAATGTATAATTATGTGATGAAATCCTTTCCAATACCAAATTCTAAAAGGATTTTACTATTCGATTATTTACATCGAATAATAGACGTGACTGCAGCATGTTTGAAGGGAAATTTTCTTTGATAACTTCATATGTATTTAGTTATTAATTATATTGTGAAAGATGCTTACTGAATGAAGCCAATCCACAATCGTATTTTTAAAACTTACTACTACGCTGACAAAAAGGGAATAATAGTTAATTTAGATTTAGATAAACGAAATTGAATAAATGTTCTTTTGTATTTATTTAGCGAATTTTAATAATAAAAGGTATTTTATAAAGATTTTCTATAAAGAGGAATTCCTGTAAAAATACCATTGCTTTGGTTTGATTAACAGTCTACTTAGTTTTTAATCCATGACTATGTTGAATATATATATATATATATATATATATACTTCAAATTATTTATACTATATCGCAAAGAAATTTAATAATCTTATAAGTGTATTAAAATTGTCTAGTCAACACATTTACATTGAATAGTATATTAATATATTATTATTTTGTTTAATACTCTCAGCTTTTTTTTAATTGGCGATGGCTATATAATTTAAAATATGGAGTGAAGTATGGCGTAAAGTAAGATAAATGTTTGGTTTAACAGACAATAGCATTTGTTCGTAGCAGATAATGTTGAATAGTTAATTATTATTAATAATTAAATATAAATAATTCACCCTAATATAGGGTAAAAGATTCTTAAAAGATTTCCAATTGTTAGATTTATATCATCTTTCTACGCCAAGATTTTCTATTTAAATGTAAAAAGAGAAGACCACTAATTAGTATAATTATTATAATTTTACTAAATGATAAGATATAATTTTGCTAAATGACCCAGATATAGCACAAGAGAGATTATATTAATTTCACGTTTAGAGAGAGGAAAAGATACTTCTGTAATATCAGCTTCCTTATTGGAGCTAAATTTTCCTAAGTAGGACGAAGTATTTAAAACTTGCATTTCGTAAACACCAGTTACCAAATTAAGTGATCTAGCATCATGTTTACTCGGGTGAGATGAAGTGAATATTAAAAATTTCCTTCGAAAATATTTTTTAAACTATTGAATATTTAAGTAATAAAATGGTGAAAAAATAAAATAATAAATAAATAAAATTTGTGAATAAAAGATTTTTTTTTTTCATGTTGTCTTAATATTATAAATATTTCTCATGAATTGTTGGTCATGAACTTGTTAAGTAAAGAAGTGCATGACAAGATTTGTGTCAAGTTCGACAGTTGATTCCTGCTTCATAAAAATTTGAGGATTAAGAGTGTTATTAGTAGATTCATCTATACGAAAATTCTATTACGATTTGTTTTTTACGAAAGATTCCAGAAAAAAATGAATTAATTATTTATGTTTTTTTATATGAAATAAAAACTTAATTGCAATTTCAACAAAGTTTTATTTTTTATATTATTTGTTTAACATTGATTACATGCATCATAGACATAAGACGTTATACGATGCATTAAAAAATGTTTGGCTGAGATAACTGCCTATGGTATATCTGGAAATCGGTTCATTCAATGGTTTTCGAATTCATCTGAAAAGACACACACATACAAAAAAAAAAATGATATAGTTTTAGCTAATTTAATTTTTTTAGGTATGCTTGTTTGTTGTTTGAAAATTATTGTTTGACTTCTTAAGCATTTGTGACTTTTGATAAAATTTCAATAAATATAATTATTATAATTTCAAAATTTCCTGTTAATAATGATGATATATTTACATATATTGAATTAAATTAAGAGTAAAAATGATTCTTTTTATTAATATATTTTCATAAAGATATGTTCAGTTTTAGAAGTTAGAATTTCAATTAAGCTTTTAACAATATGCTAAATCAATATTAATCACAATAAAAATAAATGCATGAGCATTTTCTTACTCTATTATAAAAAATGACTCTATAATTTATAAAAAACACCTTACTGTAAATTCGTTAATTTTTTTTTTATATTTATTATTTAAATAATTCTTCCGAATTCATTCCATTACTTAGTATCTTAAAAGATTTTCATCAGAAAGTATAAAAAAGGAATCCTTTTATTTGTGTTATGTTTTCTATTCATTATTCTTCAATTATTTCATATTATTCATTCATGATGATAAATGAAAGAAAGTAAATAAGAGAAAAAGCATATACTTACTTTAACTGCTTCTGCAACATGCTACTGTCATTGGGAATCTTGCCCATTCATATACCATTGATTACATGCATCATAAACATATTCGCATGCTGGATGACGAAAGTCACTACCTCCTCTGTTGTCTACATCTACAAACATAAATACCAATTACTCAATTCAAAGGAATCCAACATTGGAAAAGCAGATAAATTGGAATTATTAAAATATCGTACACGTTATGTTGTTATTGATCACCTTGGTGCAGGAAAACCCACACCAGATCCAATAGACCCCGTCGAAGGTGATTGGTTCATGGCTAAGGGTAATATGCAGGAACCACGAGGGCTAAAGACTGACTAAACCTCAATACAGCGCTCTACGATCATATTAGACTGGAACCTACGGTTTAAAGTGAATTCCGAACCACTGCAAACATTCATGACACAGCCGGAACGACATATCCACCACCAACAACAACATCCATCTAACCCGAAACCTATTGGCACCGAGGGCCAGAGGGCTAGACACTTGGCCATTCAGGTCCATTCTGCACGTAAACAATTATGAAATTGTTTATTTTTCAACACAAATAAAAAACTATTATTAGTTTTAGAACTATTATTATTATTATTAAAACCATTTATTATTATTAAAACAGTTTATTATTATTAAAAATATTTATTATTCTTAGAACTAGTTATTATTATTTAATTAAAAAATTGCAGTAATTAGAAAAAAATATTCTCTTTAACAATTAATAAGCATAAAAATGAATTTTCTAGATTCATGCACCATTAAGTATACACTTCCTGTATTTCTATATAAAATTGCGTATTTTATCTATTAAAATTTTGTTTGTATATTTCATGTCATTAAAATATCATTAGAATATGAATGTTAAAAAAATTTCAGTATTAAAAGCATTAGATTCAAATCAGATTCCTCTTTAACAAAATTTTCTAATATAATTTTATAGCGTTTCCAACGATTTTAGTTTTTTTTTTAATAGTTTAGAATTAAAACAAATAATAACATTGTTAAATAATTAATGATAGCAAAAATATTGAATAATTCTTTAGAGTTAATAACTTATAATAGATGATTATAAATCTATGTGTTTGATTTTATTCAATTATTTTGTTCCATAAGACATTTTTAAAAAATTCATGGGTTTCGTAAAAATTATTATGCCTGTATAATAATAGTAAAAAAAAAATTATCAGTAAAAAATCACATTCAACTAAATCATATGCATTATCTTTAAAGAGGTATGACACATAGTTTTTAGGTTCATTTTATTAAAGTAATTTAATATTATTTTTAAGAAACCACAAAAAAACTGCCTTATAATTAAAAAAAAAAAAATTATCTAGCAATATATATTTCTATACATTTACCAACGAAAATAAAGAAATACATAGACATTTATTTCATTCATAGATCCAAATTAAGATCAAGTTGAAATTGAAATTGGAAGAAGTTAATCTTCATGCCATGGGTTAAGAAAATGGCATTTCTTCCCAGATTTTAATGCTTAATCGCATAAATTTCTCTCATAGGAAATTTAAGAAATTATATTAGGTCTTTTTTGATGATTTAATTTTTTAAGATGCAATCTGACATTAATTTGACAGCAAATATATGCCTTTTTTTCCTTAAAGTCTTAATATGATTGAAAAATGATGAAACTTGAAATAATAAATGATTGAAAATGATGAAACTTGAAATAATAAATGATTGAAAAAATGATGAAACTTGAAATAATAAATGATTGAAAAGGATATTTAATAGAAAAAAAGTAGATAAAAATCATTTTAGGAACTAATTATTTTTTATCTACTTTGGATTTTTATCTATATTTAGATATAATTTTAAGAACTTGTATTTCCTTATTAATATGCCGGCAAAACTATATTAAATTAAATATGTATTTAAAAGTTATATTTTTCTAAGTAAAAGTATTTTTATAAATGAATACATTTTTCCCTTTCAGTTAATAGCGTTTTAAGTAATTTACACTGATATTAATTTGTAAAATAATTTAATGCAATATTATATGCAGAATAAGGATGTTTAGATTTTTTTTTATTTCTATTTTACTATGTAAATGATAATGCAGATATGCATACAAGTCTATTAATTCTTCTGGAAAATTATAAAAAGAAGTATTAAAAAAATGCTGACATCCTAAAAATGGGTACTTTTGACATTTAACCTATTTTTACACTGAAATGATTAATATCCACCCACATGATGATGTAACAGGTTGTCGAAGATAAAATATCGAAATTTGCTTTATTTATAGTAAAAATATTTATAAGAAAATTAACTATTTTCAGTTGATCAATAGATATTTTTAGTACGAAAGAGTTTTTTACATTCAGTTATTTGAAGGCATTTAAGTTTCATTTTTAGCTATTAAAACTTTTTTTTTAGTTTTAAATATTTTTTTCTAGCATCCAAAAATTCTTATAATAAAAGATTTCTGACTTGAAATAAAAAATTATAGCGATAAATATAGCATTATAGAGTAGCAAGCAGAAAACACTAACAATTAAAAATGAAAAACAAGAACAGCGAAAAATATCCATGGAAAGAAAAATTTATTTGAATCCATGGATTTATTATTGAACCACTTTATCCATTGAAAAATATTTTAAAACTTTTAATAGTAAATGATCATTTTATTTTACTAAATTAATCAGAAGAAAAATTTTTGTCATGCATACGACACATATTTATAATCTAGCAAAATATTAAATATTGATTACTAAAAACAAAAGTGTGGTAAGACTTTTCATTATTGCCTTTTTTTCTTATAATATTGCCTTTTAGATTTAAAAAGTCAAATGTTTCAAAATAATAGGGAAAAAAGAAAAACCTAATGAGAGAGATAGGAGATAGAGTGTAGTTTAAAATTTATTCTTAACTGTACTTTATCATCACTTGATGTTAATCCCTGGCTTATAATACCATGTGAAATATTTACTTCACAAACGAGTGACAAAATTCGAAATAAAAAAGAGACATAATTTTTTGGTTTTGTTATATTTTTCACCGTTCTCA